>JASDQU010710624.1:3325-27750 GCA_032191745.1 Picea mariana
GAAATATTTTCTCATGTTGTTAAAATGACTTCAAGTAGGACTATTTTAAGTCTTGTGGTAGTAGAATATTTGCATCTTGAACAGTTAGATGTAAAAACAACTTTTCTCCATGGGGATTTGGAGGAAGAGATTTATATGCAGCAACCACAGGGGTATGAGGTCAAAGGGAATGTGAATTTGGTATGCAGGTTGAAGAAGAGCTTGTATGGCCTAAATTAAGCTCCAAGGTAGTGGTATTTGAAGTTTGACAAGTTTATGACAGAACAATGCTATAGTAGATGTCATTTTGATCACTGTGCTTATTTTAAAAGGCTAGAAAATGGAAGCTATATTATCTTGCTATTGTATGTAGATGACATGCTTGTTGTAGGGTATAATATGAAATATATAAATGTTCTCAAGAAGAAATTAGATAATTCATTTGCGATGAAGGATTTGGGTTCTGCAAAGAAAATCCTTGGTATGAGAATAACAAGAGACAGGAAAAATTGCAAATTGACATTGTTTCAGGGTGAGTACATAGAGAAGGTGTTGGAGAGGTTTAGAATGCGGAATGAAAAACCAGTTAGTACACCTTTGGCCATCCATGTCAAATTAACTAAGGAAATGTGTCCCAAGACACAGGAGGAGATAAAATACATGTCCAGGGTCCCTTATTCATCAACAGTTGGTAGCTTTATGTATGCGATGGTTTGCACAAGACCAGATATTGCACATGCAGTGTGAGTTGTGAGAAGGTATATGAACAATCTAGGTAAATAAAATTGGGAGGTAGTTAAGTGGATTCTTATGTATTTGAGAGGTATTGTTGCTCATACATTATGTTTTGATGGTTCATATATTGTTCTACAAGGATATGTTGATTCAAATATGGCAGGTGATAAAGATAGAAGGAGGAGCACCATAGGGTATGTTTTTACTGTAGGTGGAACAAAAACAAGTTGGATTTCAAAAATGCAAAAGGTTGTTTCAGTTTCAACAATAGGGGAAGAGTATGTTGCTGTTACAGAGGCTAGTAAAGAAATTATTTGGTTACAGAGGTTTATGGAGGAATTGGGAAAGAAGCAAGAGAATAACAGGTTGTATTGTGAGAATGAGAAAGCCATTCATCTTGAAAATAACTCAGCCTTCCATTCAAATACTAATAATATATAGATCAGGTACCATTTTATACGATCCTTCATGGAAGATGGACATTTGAAGTTGGAAAGGATACACACTAGCCAGAATCCTACATACATGTTAACTAAGGGAGTAGCCAGGGAGAAATTGAGTTCCTGCTCGGTTTCATTTGGTCTTCAAGCATGAATATGAAGATGAGAATTTTTTCAAGTCCAAGAAGTATCATATTCCAACATAGACAAGCAGTGGAGTTGTTGAAATTAGTCTCCAAGTGGGAGATTGTTGGTTGTGGACCCTGATTATCTTCATGATTCAGAGGCCTGTGTTTTCATCTGTGTTTATACCCCATGAATAATTTACACCCCGAAAGAATGTACACTCCTCCACGCGGGGGATTCCAGAGGGGGTTTACCCTATCTGTGGGGTCCAGGGGCAAGCAGGCCTCCAACGGGGGTTCGGGGGAGAAGCCCCCGAAGGAAACATTTTCCTTGTAAATGTATATTGTAATTTCATTGTAGGTATGGACCGTTCATTATAAGGTCACAGATCTAACGATAGAAGTTATGTTAGGGTTTTTTTCCCTAGAAGGAAACCCTCTTTTATGAGGGAAATGTATTACGCCTATGTATTATTGTGAATATTGTATTTTGAGTGAGGATAATGTGAGAGAAAGAAGATGAAGTTACAATGGGTGTGTTGTAGGTTCTATCCCTCCATTTGTTGGATAATAATAAAGGAAGGACCTGGCAATTTCTTTGGTGAATGTAGCCCACACTGGATGAACCATCTATATCTGTGTCTCTATTATATTGTGTATCTTTTGTGTTTTATTTCCACATTTGTTTTATTTTATTTCTCTGAAATCATGTTCTTATAACATATAGATCACCCAGGTTATCCAAAAACGATAGCATATATAAGAAAGATATATTATTGTCCTGGGATGAAGAAATAAATTGTAGAGTACATTTTTAAATGCCTAGAATGCCAATAGCTTAAGGCTGAGCAACCATTATCATTTCTAGAATGGAAGTGGGAATTCATATATATGTACTTCACCATTGGTTTTCCAAAAAATGCCAAGGAGCACGATGCAACTATGGTAGTGGTGGATAATTTGAGTAAGGAATCTCACTTCATTCCGATAAAATACAGCTATAAATCTATTTATATTGCAAATATGTTTATAAAATAAACTTCCAGGTTACATGGCATTCTTAAGACAGTAATATCAGATTGAGATGCCAAGTTTACTTCCAATTTTTGAAAAGGATTATTTGCAGGATTTGGGACACAGTTGGATTTCATTATTACATATCATCCTCAAACATATGGGAAAGAAGAAAGAGTAAAAAGAGTGTTCGAAGATATGTTAAGAATGTATGTTATGCACCATCCCAAGAAGTGGGAAGATTACTTACCCCTAGTGGAGTTTTTCTATAATAATTTCTACCAAGACTCACTAAAAATGAGTCCCTTTAAGGCCTATGGAAGAAAATGTGATATTTCAATTAGTTGGGATAATATAGTGGACCAAATTACACTTGGACTAGATATGTTGAAAGAAGTGAAATAGGAAGTGTCCAAGATCAAACATAACCTAAAAAAATCACAGGGTAGACAAAAGAGCTATGTCGACAGAAATCAAACTCATAGGGAGTTCAAAGTTGGATATCATGGCTACATTAGGGTTAATCCCAAGAGAAATTATATAAGGATGGGAACTTGGGATAATTTAGCACCCCACTACTATGGATGATTCAGTATCATGGAGAGAGTGGGGCTAGTGGCATATAGGCTTTCCTTACCTCCTACTATTAAAGAACATAATGTATTCCATGTTTCCTTACTTAAGAAATGTGTTCCTAATTCTAATCATATTATTGATTGGGCTATGATCCAGGTGGAAACCGAAGTAGAATTCCAACTTGAGCCTTGGTGCATACTAGAAAAGAAGGATATGTTTCTTCAAAACCAAGCCATCACATAGGTCAAGGTGCAATGGAGGCACTTTGGAGAATATGAGGCTACATGGGAACTAGAGGATTCCATGAAAGCGGCATATCCATTTTTGTTTGTTGTATAAAGATAATAATGTGAATGGTAGAACACCATGGACGATGTTCCTTTAAGGGGGAGGGGACTGTAACACCTCATTTCCCCCTAGTTTGTAATTTTAATTATGAGTTGAATACCGGAACAAAAAAAATAGTGTGAATGTATTATGTTTAATTAATGTAAAAACACGCTCAACAAGCTAACTGACAAGGGTCAAGCACTAGTATTGGCCATGATACAACAAGTGGACACTGGTGAGAGGATTGGTGGATTATCTTTCCTACCAAGAATATGAACCTCACCAAAGAGCCAATTTTCCTAATTTCTAAAAAGTCATTTTTTAAATATTGTCTCTCCATTTTCCCAAAAATAGGTTAATGAAGGTGATCGATAGTTGAGTGGAAAACCACCCATGATAATGGAAGTATGGATAAATGGATAGTACAATTGAAGAATTTCATCCATTCTACAATAAGTACCCACCTTGATCTCCATGATGGACCCATGAATGTATGGAAATCGGGAACCTTATGGAGGAAGCGAAGAAGGAGAGAAAACACACAAGGGTGTAGAGTGTGTGCACAAAGAGAACAACAACAACAAGACCAAGCTAAAAAGAAAGAGATGGCTCTATAAAAATAAGAGTTGTGGGGGAGAAACCATGAACATACAGAATAGACAAAGAGAAAGTCACAGGCATGGGAAATTTCCTAACAAATAGACTCTCTGAAGCACAGATTTGAACTATAAAGTTTGGGCAGAAAATCCCTATAATTGACCTACAAAAGAGGATCATGAATTGATGCTTACTAGGAAATAAAAATAGCACTAAGAGGGGAGGGAACATGTTGGGTCCTCCATTTTGAGAAGTGTTTGTTTTGTGGAAATGCTAAAGTTTTGCGGAAAATGTAGCAGTTGAGCGAAAGACTTGAAGTGGTGGAAAGTAGTTAGACGAGCCGAAAGATAATTGAAAAACATGCCAGTAGTGAAAATATATCATTCACTGTCTATACGAGTAGTGGAAAGAGCCGAGATCTTTGAGCACATACAATGAAAAGATAGCAGAATGAAGATTGGTACGAAGAACAGTGGAATCAACAATCCAAAAAGAACCTAAGGGAAAACTATAACTAGGGAGATATGTAATGGGAAGAGGTTTGTTGTTACTATTACCATTGTTTCCATGGGATTATTATTATCACTAATGGTATAGAGTCACTCTCTAGAGTTATTGTGCATGGTTCTTGAATGTCACTTTGTCTGTGCAGAGGCTCATAGTCTATAATGGGGATATGGGAATAGATTTTGTTGTGTAAACTAATGCATGATGGATGAACTCTGTGTATGAATTTTTCAATATGATTCTAATATAAGATATTATTTGGGCCTTAAAATTTTGATGTATTGTTCATGCATCTATGATTTCTATGTTGTGAATTTCCTTCTATCATGTGCATTAACATTTCATTATTGTTTATGTATGTCTTTGATTATTGATGTATGGATCTAGATATGGTTATTTTAATTTCAATGATGAATTATTTGTGAATCACTTCATTACACATGTCTTGATTGCACTTTGGGTGAGACCTCCTTCCCTTGTCATTTTTTGGAAATCTCAAAGAACTCGGGTCTCCAATTTTGCGCCAACAAATGGTTCTATTGCCGGGACCTGAGATTTAAAGTGATTTTTTAGAGGATGCCTCAACATATCTTCAAATATGATGTCAAGAATTGGTAGGAAAGAAGTTGTGACAAGTTTATGCAGTAAGAATCTGAGTTACACCACAAAATATTTAGGTTTATGAAGAGAACTATCTTCTATTCAGATTTTGCGAGTGACCAGTACGAGATATTTTAGATTTGATTCCCTAAAGAGGTATTTTAGTGGCTATAGTGGCTGCAAGAAGAACTGGAATATAAAGATCGATTCAAGAGAAGAAATAACTAGATCGATAAGAATTTAGCAACCTTCACCTACAAGATCATCATATCTCTCTTGTTGTGGAAATCTGGGTGCAGAATACCATGGAAGGATATATTATCGATTTTGTTGTAGAGAATCACCAATATTTTTCAAATGCAGGAGTTGTATTCCATGAGGGAGCCAGAGGAATATTTTTATAGGAAATCCCTCTATGGATCAAGATTTTGTTAGTGGAATAAGGGATGTTACCTATCCCCTTAGTTGAGATGGTAGTGTAAGCCCCTTCACTCAGGGGGAGGTGGTTCATGGTAGGTTCACGAGTCCATAAAGAAGGAGTTTCTAGAGATGGGGGGGTGATGAGAGAAAACTACAAGAAATGAACAAGCTCTAAGGAGATTTGAGGCTCATGAAAAGGGGTGGTGGAACCTTATGAAAAACTTAATTAAGATACTTGGTCAAGAATAAGGATATTGAATGTGAAATTAGTAGAAGAAAATAATTAAAGATATTGCAAGAATTGCAAATATGTGGAAGGATGGAAAAGCGATGGTTGAAGGAGAAATTTGGGGAGAGTGGTGAAGATTCTATAGGAGATGAAAAAGAGAAGAGAACCTTAGGAGAGACAGATGAAGGAGTAAATATATCTTCCACCATTGAAGAAGAATACTTAGTAGAGAATTTAGAGGGAGTTACAGGAGAGACGAAACCCACAACGCTAGGAAAAATTGTACTACATCACGAGGTAGACAGAACCTTGCAAGAAAATGTGACCCCCCAGATCAAAGAACTTAACTTTGTAGGTAAAGGCCCCAGCCCCAAGTCACCTATTCCCCTGACACCATCTGAAAATATGGTAAATTATATAGTCAATCTTTTTGTATTTTATTTCATTTCTAACCCTTCTAGTCCAACAAGTCAGGTAGTGGTGGTAGAAATTGTGTGGTGAGTGTTTCAGTAATATCTCAACCAGGACCATCGGGGTTCATATTAATAGGATCTCCAAGTCCATAGATGTCGCATAAACACGTGGGATCTCTTACCTAATATCTAGAACTTTGGGGTAAAGGGGATGAGGACTTTGAGAAGCGTCGGTTTCTTTGCGAGGCCATCTAGAGGTCTCACGAAACTTAGGACATCAACAAATTGGTTGAGTTCCAGACCACTTTGAGGGGTCGATCTCTAAAATGGTATATGAAATCTATCAAGCCAAAGAATAATAAGGGAATACTTTCTCTTTGAACCTGGTGAAGTAGAATTTTATAGAATAATTTATCTTACCTCAGTCGGAGAAACAAGCTCTCTTTGAGTTGTGGGATATAAAACAAAGATTTGGTGAGTCTAAATTGGAATATAACCAAAGATTTAAGGATCCAATATGGAAATTAGAAAATCCCATCCATGAATATCACCAGAGAGAATGGTTTATTCAAGGATTGTTACCGTTAACCTGAATCCCATTGACCCAACAAAGAACAACTACTTTGGGAGAGGTACTAGAACAAACCATCAATATTGAGACTACGCAGGATATCCTGGAAACTTGCGAGTGATGAGACCACCTAAAGATAATAATATTACAAAAATGCAAGGACAAATATCTGCATTAACTGACAATATCTAAGAGATGAACCGAAGGTCATACCGCAATTGAATGCCCAATATTGAGGGGTTCGGGACCCCCCACTCACCCGATGGTGCCTTCACCAGTAGGCCTAGTAGGAGGAGTTGCTCAATTTTCCACTGGAATGCAATTTCATGGTCTTCTTCAATACCATGTTTTCCCAAATCATCAAGGAGGCCATAGAAATGAGTATTGTGATATTTGTACAAGTCATGGGTACTCCCCTAGGAACTTCACCATTCTAAAAAAGTACTCATTTTCTCTGAACAAAATATATTCTGAATTATATGGGTCCCCTACCCATTCTGTTATCACTCTAAGAGTCACTCCCTGACTATAAAGGGAAAAAGCTTGGTAACATAGAAAAATGATTTGAATGAAGGAAATGCAAGGTGGGTCAAACTGATTGACTGTCAAAAACTCATTACTCCAAGACACATATGAACACACTCTAACAAATAAGGTCGTCACTGTACTGATCAGATAACTTAAGGATTTTCAAATGGATGGAGAATGATACCATACCAACATAATCATATATACTAAAAGAACATATGAATGGTTAATTATATTAGAAAGAGTATTTGTGATTCTTTGCCTATCAATGCTAGGAAAGAAAGACTTCTTTTAGTCAATGAATAAACATAAGAACATATGAACAGAACATTCATTCACAAACACAGAGAAAGATAGAAAGAAAGTGGAAATCTGCTCAAATACAGTGAAATGATCTCATATTCAGATATGCATTCAAGCGTCTTAGTACAAAAATATTTTCTTGGTATTCAAATTCCACCTCTCAATATCGAAGACTGAACCCTCCTCCATTTATTTCTTAAAACCAATCAGGTCATTATTGGCAGCTAGTTCATGTAGACTAGAGAAATATTCAGATAATTCCTTCACTTTGATAGACTGATTCTCGACCATTTTGACTCTATTTGACAAAGACAACAGTATTCTTATGACCATGAAGTTATTAGATCTCCCGGCCAGTCTTTGCCTCCCAAAGTTTTAGAACATTGTCCTGTTGTATGCATGAATTCTCTGGCATTGCCATTCGAAAATTTGCTTGACAATCGATGCTCTTTCTCAAATGCTATTGACACCTTGATTCTCAAGAAAAATATTGACCTCGTAGTTACCTTAACATATTTAAATGAAAGACACTTGGCATGAATACTCGACACCTGCAAACTTGTCATTATCACCCCGGTATCTGGTAACCAATTTCTGTGATCAACAACTGGAAGAAAACTTAATTGAAATTTCATCTTGGTGCCAAGCATAAAGGCTTTAAATATTCATTTGTTTTTATTCTCCTAACAGCACATATCCCACATGCAAGAGGATAAAAGTATTTTCAGTTGTTCATATATCCCAATGCTCTCCATGTAGTTCGATGAGTTGTGTGCAAGGCACGATTTCATGGGCTTGGCGCTTGGCGCTGGGCTTTGTATATTGTTTGACATGTAGTATAGCTTGATATATAATGTGGTTTTTGTACTTTGGTATATGCAATAGATTTGGTCGATAATATTGACTTAGGATTAGACTTAGGATAATTGAGCAGACACCACCTTTTGGACAAAGTAATAAATATATATATATATATATATATATAATTTGAAAATAAAGAAAACTATAAAAGTAGAGATCTAGGAAAGTTGATGAAAAAGTTATTTTTTGCAACATAGGTCATAGGCTAGTGATCATAGGAATTCTGAGAAAAAAGTGATGAGTAGATACTCGTCGAGACTCAATCCGGATTTTGGAATGCAAATTTGAAGAACAATATGTGTAGGGTTTATAGGCCAAAGTGATCAATGGGAAATTATGAAGGCTTAATGATGAATTGGGAGGTTATGACCGTAGGCAAGAACCAAAGGAATTTGGCAAATCTAACACAAAATTTATGAAGAGGATTAAAAATTTAAAGGAGCATTTTGAGCGCTGACACATTCTACCAACCAATGTAGAGATATGGATGGTCTTATGAAGAGATTATATGTTTTTCATTTAGATTCAATGAAACTCCTCAAGGGTTCGGAGGCAGCCAATAAGGGGGAGGAAATTCCATAGGTAGATGGACTGGCGGAAGGGGACCAGGTTGCTACTACAACTATGATGAGAAAGGGAATCTTGTGATATATTTCCCACTTACAAGAAGACCATGGTGTGCACATTGTAGAAATAATACCCACTCCACCGAAGATTTTTTTGATCTAATTTCCAAGTGGGAAGATCAAGCAAGGAAAAGAGGCACCAATCTGATAAATTATGAACCTGGAATTGTAGCTGATGAAAAAGAGCCCAATATTAACATTTTCACTAGAGGAGTAACTAATATCGGTGTCGATTTTGAAAGTCCTAATCAAATCAAAATCCAAAAGTTCATACCTGAGAATACCAAGTATGACCATGTGAGGCAGAAGGGATCTTTCAAAGATGTAGTGGAGATGTTCAGGAAATTGTCTATCTCTATAATGATTGAGGTTGCAGAACCAAGTTCTAATCCAAATCCTCTCCAACCAAGAGTTGTTGGAGAATGTCCTACTCAGATGGAGCCTCTGTGTAAGTCATAGAAGGTTTTTGATCTATGATTATAGCTATTTTTTGAAATTTTGGATGATGAACAACTTACTAAAAAGTTGCAAAACACACTCAAAATGGCCTTGGAAACTGAAGGAAACTTGGAAGGGTCCATTGTTTCTAACCTTCCATCAAGGAACGCAAGTAGGATACAAAGAAGGAATAGGAGAACCAGGAGGGAATTCTAGATGAATTCCCACATTAACGACTCTGAGATCAAGGACGTTATGTTGTACTTAGGTTCTAATGTCAATATCTTACCCATGAAAATTGGGAAGCAATGGGTAATCCCAAACTTGTGTATTCTCCTATTCAGTTGTGGATGGAGAATAAATATTGCATCTATCTAGTAGGCAGGCTGCAAAATGTCAAATGGGATTTGGCTGGTGTCCATACCTGGCTTTGTTAGGCATCGAATGGGCCTACGAGAACTATTATATAATATATCTTAAGAAATATATTATGACCTTTGAAGCAGATGGAATTAAATTAACCCAGCCTCTAGACCCGTATCAAGGTCCATGGTATATTGACCCAGTACATGAGAGTATGGAATGGGATGCTCTAGATCAAATCTATACTATGACTACAAGAAACTCAAAAGATTACATTAACTCAGTTGTAGATGGATCCATAAGTTGGTCAAGTATTCAGTCTATGGAGGAATATTCTAAAGCTGCTTGGGACAACTGGCAACAAGGCAGGTATGAGAGATTTTCAAGATGTTGTGCAACTACCCATGTAGTAAGGTTTATTGGAATAGATATCAGGGAGTGTCTAACATATGATGGTACCTCGGATTTATAAATTTTTCTCATTAATATGGAGGTTGGGGTTGCGATAGAACACATACTCTTGACACTTGACCTACCCATGAAATATTCTCCAGACAGGTGATGGGATACTCACAAAGAAAATTTGTCCTCTTGGGATGAAGTAAATCTCACTATACAACATCGGTTCCTTCCACTAACAGAGATAGTGCAGTTGGAATAGGATCGAAAGTAAAAAAGTTGGTTGTTATCCTTAGAGATATATGATGGTAAGTCTAACCCAGTTGCACACATTAAGCATTGTTTAAAAGTATGGAAGGATGTGCAAGTCATGTCCTCTCTGTGTGCACATCACTTCTTTCATTCTTTGGGAACAATTCCCACATCCTGGTATGTGCACGAGGAAACAAGAAGACAAATAGTATGCTAGAATACACTTCAGAATCAGTTCTGCCATGATTTCTCATTCTCTGTTAGGACTCCTGAAATCACAGTTGTGCTACAACACATTAAGAATATGTTGTTTAATATTGAGGTTAAGCCTAAATATCCACTAACATTTCTATTTTATCATGATAACTTTCTCGAATATAGCTTGTATCCATCCCCTATGGGAATACATATGGCCTATAGTAAAGTTGATAAGGACCCTAAAGATCCCAAGGAATTGGAGGAACTCAGACATTTAACCTTTTAGGAATCCATTGGAATGAGAGAATTCAAGGATACCATATTAGGTGACATCAGTAATGCATACACCCAACCTCTGAGGTTGCGGAAAGTAAACATAGGGAGTGAGGAACATCCTAATATGGCGTCCATAGGTGATTACTGGGATGAACAAACTATGATAGAGATACATGATATGTTGCAGGAGGACAAGGATATATTTCCTAAGAGTTTCTCAGAACTAAAGGGGATTAAGGGAGATTTAGATTAAATGAAGATTGACTTAAAACCTGAGGCTGACCTAGTTAAATACAAAACTTATTATCTCAATCCACGAGTAAACAAGAAGGTTGAGAAAGAGAATCATAGAGTGTTAGCTATCAGGATAATTTTTCATGTAGATGAGGCCAAGTGGATCAGTCCTATTGCAATCCAAAGTAAGAAGGGTGTTGATGTTATAAGAGTTTATGTGGATTACAGGATTTTGAACTCGACTTGTGTGCATGACCCTTTTCCTAACCCCTTTAGTGATGAATTTCTTGATTAATTGGAGGGAAATGAAGCATATTCTTTTACAAATGGATTCTTAAGCTACCATTGTTATCGGGTTAATTGTTAAGTCCAAACATGAATCAATACCCCTAGATCCACCTAGATCTAGAAAAAAACAAGACAGAACATGGCCCTTTCCCTAGGCTCTAATAATCGAATTTAATACCAAACAAAAGATGAGAGACATACCTTTAGATATTGCTTCCTTATATCTTTGTTGTCCCTGCTTCGCTCCAGTGCTCTTGTGAAATCAAATCTGCAATGACACAAACCAACCAAAGTGAAAGAAACAATAGTAGATTCAATGAAAACCTAAACATGTGATCAATGAGTCATGTAATAAAATGCTAATGATTTTATGGGAAAGAAACATGCCACTGTATTATATAATGTGGAAGAAAGATACAACTAGATGCCTTGATGTTGTTAGGTTCCTTCCAATAGTTCCTTGTTTCCCACACACTTCTGATCCAAGAATTCTGAGACTATAGATATGACATCTATCTTGACAAAGAAAAGCTCAAATCCACTCTAACCAAGCTACAAAACTCAATAAAAATCCAATCTCCATCAAGCTAAATTTCCCAAGCTCAATCCAACTAACTTTCTCCATGAGAACTCCTCTCCTTTAATAAGTTGAAGAGGATAAGGTGAGGAGGTTAGGATGATCCCACTAAATAATGAAAGCGGGTATGATCCAAACCATTCAGAATCCACCTCACCATAGAATCTTCTCCTTCTAGAAGCATCAACCATGTACGAAGGCTACCACACCCTAGCTATAGAGAAGCCTGTGGAAATCAAGCATTTCCGCACCCTATATATAGTGCGACCTGCGAAAATCCTCCTTAATAGGGTTTTTACAAAGGAAAATTCAGTTTCTTCTCTCAGGCAAAGTTCTTCTCCCTTCTTTCTTCAGGAATTCAGGCCACTGACCCCTCTGAAGGCAACATATATGTTTACATCATTAACAATCATAGGGATGATGAAAATAATGTGTAACAGAGAACCCCCCAAATTATGAAGTTAGAACAGAGAGATAGCTGAAATACTTTGTCGAGTGTGTGTAGGGAACAAGGAACACATTGGAAAAAAGGAAAAAAAAATGAATACCTTCACTACATAATGGAGTTCTTTTGCTTATAATGTGATGCCCTTTAGGATGAAGAACGCCCCATTTGTTTTCTCTCGCATAGTTATTGATGCATTCTGTGAATTTATTCATAAATTTATTAAAGTGTATATGGACGACTTGACAATGTATAGCCTATTGAAGGATCAAACAGGCCTGCTCTGATTGATGTTTGATTGTTGCAAAATGCTACATATTTCTTTAAACATGAAAAAGTGTATTATTTGTGTACCATTTGGAAATCTGCTAGGAGATATGGTATATAGGAAAGGAGTACTACTGGATCCTACGAAAGTTGTGGTCACCCTCAATATTCCCCATCCCATGACTATTAAACAGTTGCGGTCAACGTTGGGTCACACTTGATACTACCACAAATTTATCAAAAATTATGCAAGCATAACTTCCTCATTGGAGAAAGTGCTGAAGAAATATGAAGCTTTCAAGTGGCAACCAGAGTGTGATCAATATTTTGACACCCTCAAAGAAAATTTGAGTACTACCCGTATTCTGGTATACCCAAATTAGCAAGTGGAATTCCATGTGCACATTTATTCTTTTGGCATTACTTTGGGTGCAATCCTTGTGTAATCTAGTGAAGGAAACCTAAATCATCCCATCTACTTTTCTAGTAAGAATCTTTCTCAGGCCGAGCATAACTGCACTATGACTGAAAGGAAAGGTTTGGAGATGGTTTATGCTTTACAAAAATTTATACATTATCTGTTGGGTGGTCATTTTAAATTCTCTATTGATCATTCTGCTTTAAAATATTTGGTTAATAAGCTTGTCTTGGAAGGAAGGATTTATAGATGGTTGTTGTTGTTTTCGTATTTTTTTTTGAGGTCATTGTTAAACCAGGAAAATTAAATGTGGGTCCTAACCATTTATCTAGAATATAGTCAGGAGAGAGTCGCGGAGCTGTGGATGACCAGCTCCCATATGAAAATATTTTCAAATTTGAAGCTATTCCTGATTAATTGTCTAACATCACCTTATTTATGAGCACAGGTGTATGCCCTGAAGGTTATTCCACAACTCAAAAGAGACACCTAGTGATTTGTGCAGTAGACTATCAGTTTATAGTAGGTTAGTTGTACAAGTTGGGATTGGAAAATATCCTCAAATGATTTGTAGTTGACCACGAAATATTGGATATCTTGTGGAGTGTCACAATGGAGTTGTGGGAGGCCATGTAGGAGGTAAGGAAACAACACAGAAAATATTATAGGAAGGATTTTGGTGGCCAACGGTATTCAAGAATGCCAAAAAATATGTTAGAACATCAGATGTTAGTCAACAGGTTGGTAAGCATTCACACCGAGATGAGATACTGTTACACCCTTTTCGCACATTGCACTCCTTTGAGTGGGTTGTGGACTTCATCGGTCCCATTAATCCACGGGATAAACACCCAAAGGTCATATACATCATCACCACAACCTATTACTTAACTCGCTAGGCTGAAGCATACGTTATTTGGGATTGTTCTATGGATACAACATCTAAATTAATCTTTGAGAACATCATCACTAGATTTGGGTGCCCTTGGATCTTAACTAGAGATCAAGGAGACCACTTTTTCAATGAGACTATTGCTAGGATTACTCAGAAATTTTTCATTCAACACCATAAGAGAAGTTTGTATCATCTGCAAGCCAATGGTACAGTGAAGGCGTTTAACAAAATACTAGAGAAGGGATTGACTAAAGTTTGTTATGTTAATCGAAATGACCGGGATGAAAGGGTTCCAGCTTTATTATGGGCCTATAGGACTACTATAAATAAAATGCATAAATATACTCCATTCCAACTAGTTTATGATCAATAATTAGTTCTTCCCACTGAATTCATCACTCTAATTTTATATATTGCACAAGTCACTCACATGATAGATGACAAAACAATTGTGGAATGGGTCACATAGTTTTTAGCGTTGGATGAAACCCGATTTTCATCAAACTGTCGAGAAGGCTAGACAGAAGGCTTGACATGATAGGCACATTAAGACCAAGATGTTTGTGCAAGGTGATCAAGTTTTGTTATATGATCGTAAATATCAAAATCATCCTAAGAAACTATAGATGCATTGGCTTGGACCTTTTATAGTTGCAGAAAATCCATGATTCCTGGGTTTTTGGAATCACACAACTTGATGGAATTCTTCATCCCGGATGGGTGAATGGTATACGCCTAAAACCCTACATTTCTTCTTAATATGAGAAATTGTGCAACATTGCTATCGTTGAGAGTGTATTTAGTAGCTAGGATTTCACTTATGTTCTTGTTTTCCTTTTCTGTCAATAAAATGGTGACATGTTTGATTGTTACTTGTCTTAGAGTCTAGTTCTCATTGCCAATTTATCTAGCCCGAATATCACCTTTGTTGTCAGGGAGGTCCAAATCAAATATTTTTGTATTTAGTAACTTTGAGTTTGAAATCTATATCTTGTCGTTTTCACTTCATTTGTTAACTATCATTGGTACCTTTTTTCTCGTCATCCCATCACTAATGGTATGCTTCATTTAAATTCCACCAAGTATCAGTACCTTTCTGGTTAATTGTTGGTGCATCAATTAATTTTGTTTCTCTAATATCTCATTATCGTGTTCCCATTAATGCTCTTAATTGCCCAAATTGCTCTTTGATTTTTCCGCATTCAATGGGTACATCCAACGTTAATGTCACATTACCTCCACATTGTATCTCTTAATGAATCATAGTCACGTCACCTCCTAATTGTTTCCTATATACTATTATTTTCCCAACTATTCAATGTTATCATGTTTTATTCAAGTTAGTTGCATATCCAGTCCTAGATCCCACTAAGTATTTACTGATCCTGCATTAACCTATGTCCACCAGATGTATTATTCTACCAATGTCAGTCTACTATGATGGTCCACACTTCTATTCAAGGCTACATCCCTAAAGTTGTTTTTCTAGAGGAGTTTATCGATCTTTGCATCGAATTCTAGGGGGATCTTCATGAAAAGGTTGAACAAACCCGATTGCTTGACATTGATCTCGCAGATGCATCACATTACCCACATATGGATATCCATGTATTTATGGATTGATCATCCCTTTTGACTAGTGAACTGTAATGGGAATGGAAACCATCTCTCATACCCCTTTGGGATACTACCTTGCTCAATTTACGTGACCTATCAGTGTTTGGCACTACTAGAGAAGTTGCTTAGTGCACCAAGTTTCTCATCAGTCGGGTGCACAATGGTTCTTTGTGGTTGGATAAGGCCTACCCCATCCACATAAAATATATTCATAAGTTGATCGGTCTCTCCATGGAAGGGAAAGATGTCACACAAGGCTTCCAAGGATCAGGGAAGCACAACCGTAAGAAGGGAGAGATAATTATGAAAAGTATGGCACATGGAGAGGAGGTTGTGCCACATTCATTGACCAGATCAATTACAATCATGTATGATGTGTCTTCTACATAATTTCAGGCAAATTCATGAAGAATTATTAGTGGGGCGAGTGTACGCTCGACGCCATTGCAGTGGTAGATTTTAGAAAAAATGGTGCACCTTTGAACTAGTGAAAATACCTACTCACAGAGATGTTGTAGGCTTGCGTTGATGTTCATGAACAAGCCACATACTTCATATATGGCTACCTATTTGTCGTTTTTTCTATGTGGAGTTGGCAGTCGCATCAGGGTCGACGCCTCTCCCATGATATTGACAGTCGGATCGCCAAACGCTTTGACCCCTGGCACAGTCACACTGCTACTAATCACTCTAAGGACCATGATAATTCCTTTCTCCAGTGTCACAACGATCTTATTTTTGCAACTCAGTGACCAAGTATTCCTCAAGAACTTCTCAACATGCACACCCATAACATTTAGTTTGGTATGAACCATGACTACACATTTGTGAGGCCCTTAGTTGTATCTCCTTCCATTTTTCACACCCCTTTGTTTTATTTCTATTTGGATCAGAAAATTTTGGACAAGAAAGTCATGGTATGGATAGGATTTACGAAGGAAAAGAAATGATATATTTTTATCTACTCGATCCCTCCCATATCATAGTGGTCATATCCTACGCAGATACCTGGTGTAGGTCCCATATCGGAAAAGAAATATCAGACACACTCAAGCTCAGAGGAAGTGGAATACAAATGTGAAGAGGAAATTCTCCCAAGAGAGATGGTTCAGATTCTATTCTCCTCCATTCTGGATGACGTGACTATCTTCGATAATAAGTGGCATGAATTATTTGCTTCTTCTTCTTATTTCTCTATCAAGAAACTATGCACTGAATCTCCATCGAATTCTACCACCAAACCTATTATCATCGATGCCACTCCTCTGTCCTCCCTTCCACCTTTGACTCACCCCACCACCACAAATTTTCTTTTGTTCATTCCCATCATCACTATTATTGATGATCCATCAATCTAGACCCAACCCACTTACGTCATAGAGGAGATCAATCGTCAACCACCTTGCTCAACCGTGAATGCCCCATATTCCACTCCCTTTTCCCCTCACCATCATATTGACACTATTGCACCCATATTTACTTCCTTGTTCACAATGACTATAGGTACCACCATTCCACTTCCCTCCTCTTTTCCCTAGGTTTAGTAGGTCCAAGTCCCCATGGATGCACAGTCACACATTGTTCTCCATTCTGAGCTAGAGATAGAGCCAGATATGAAAACACAGATGGGATAGGATCCTCTAGATACTTAGATGGAAATCTAGGAAGATACTCACTTGGATCATAGTACTAGTTCTGTTAACAAACAAATTGATTCGAAGCTACAGGATCCTCAATAGTGTCGCACAATCTTGGAATTTTACCTAGAGCACACTTATGTGATTGTGACACTTCCTCCCAAGGTTCAGGATCATCTCACCCATAGTCTCTCCACTACATCACCTAGTCTTGACAGTGCTGGAACCCCCAAACTGTATGAGCGATCAATCACCAATGGCTAACCATTGGCTTCATGGTTTCCATTGGATCAGTCCCTGACGAGTGGGGAGCTTGCAACTTGGTCTACCCTCATCTCTTACAACTCATGCATGCATCCAATGACTAATTGGAGCACATGATTATCATCGCTAAACAGGTAAATGACAGGCTCATAAAATAGTCACAACTATTGCACCAAGATTTAGTCGTTGCATCGTCTTCCAACGAATATGAGCATGGCTTGTGGGTACAGGATGAATCCACCATTGTGGCCGTGTCAAATCAATTTGTTCAAGTTTGGCCCAAATTTAGACAGGTAGTACCAAAGTTGCTGAAGTACATTACCACAGTTGTGCCTACAAAATGGATCACACTTGTTGTAGATGCATGGACATATCTCATAGGAAAGGCTGACAGTCTCCAGCGCCAGCTTGAGAATATTAAAATCTAGAAGAAAGAGTATCCCAAGGATCTGCACGAGAATATTATCCAGATCATTCCCAAAGGCAATAACATCTTCTCATCCCTCCATTCTTGGGATGGTGAACTT
Organism: Picea mariana; assembly: GCA_032191745.1. Lineage (NCBI taxonomy): Eukaryota > Viridiplantae > Streptophyta > Pinopsida > Pinales > Pinaceae > Picea > Picea mariana. The sequence goes on from JASDQU010710624.1 coordinate 21,275, forward strand.
CTGGAATTGTTTAATATGGTCAATGACTAGGTCGAATTATTGGAGCATTGTAGAAATTTAGTTAAGGAGTTGTGTGCATAGCTTAACCAACTAAATGTGGAAGCGTAGGATATCGAGGATCCTATCAAGAAGAAAACCAAGTTTGCAGAGATCCAAGAAGTGGATGAAAATATGGATTCTATTCATGAGACTACTCAAGCCACGAAGAAACAACTTGGAGACTTTGTCCCTGCAGTCCAATTTACTTATATCCCACTGCAACACCTGGATTCAATTTTCAAATCCAAATGGAATGCCCTGTTGTCTATCAATACTGAAGAGTTGACCATTGATGCGAGCCAATAATTTTATGTGCATGTATTCTCATTAGGAAATGGCAGGACAAAGTGGACCAGTATGACCAGTTCCACCATCAAGCAATGTAGATCATCCCTAAGTTGGGCCCTTTATTTGTAGGAGGTCGGGGGAAGGAAGAATAAGGTTGAGTCAGAATGAGTGAAATATTATGGTTAGGGCCTATTGGGACCTTTGTTTTGAGAAGTTTCCATTTTGCGGAAATGATAATTTTTTGCGGAAAATGTAGTAGTTGAGTGAAAGACTTGAAGTGGAAGAAATCAGTGAGATGAGCTGAAAGATAATTGAAAAGCATGCTAGTAGTGAAAAAAAATCATACGCCAAATAGACAAGTGGTAGCAAGAGCCAAGAGCTTTGAGAGCATGAAAGGAAAATACTATGGAATCAATATTGGCAGAAAAAATAGCAGAATCAACAATCCAAGAAGCGCCCAAGGGAAAACTATAACTAGGGATCTATGTAATGGGAATATGGTTGTTGTTACTATTACCATTGTTTCCATAGGCTTTTTATTATCACTACTAGTATTGATTCATTCTCTAGAGTTATTGTGTAGGGTTCTTGAATGTCACTGTGTTTGCATAGAGGCTTAGAGTCTATAATGGGGATATGGGAATGGTTAACTTTGTGTTGCATAGATTAATGTATGAGGGATGCACTCCATGTGTGAATGTTTCAAGATGATACTAATATAACACATTATTCAAGAATTAAAATTTTGATGTATTGTGCATGCATCTATGATTTCTATGTTGCACATTTCCTTCGATCATGTGCATTAACATTTAATTATTGTTTATGTATGTATTTGGTTGTTGATGTATGGATCTGGATATGGTTATGTTAATTCCGATGATGCATTCTTTGTGACTCACTTCATCACACATGTCTTGGCCCCAAGCCAACAAAATGTAAGGTAGGGATCTTCTCTTCTTCATTTGAGTACTCATCAAATATGGGTTAACCCAAAACTCTTTTATCTTGCAAAGAAAAATGTGCGGACTCTTGATTCTTCTCTTCAATCCTAGGTGAAAATAAATCATGGGAAACCTCTTGAAGGAAAAGGGAAGAATCATCCTCCACAACTTTCTCTTCTTTTACAACTAAGACAACAAGTGCATCAGGGTAATAATATGATAAATCTATGGATATGCAATCATCAACACTATCAACACTCATATCTGGAAGGCCTTCTTCTCTGTAAATAGAAAGATAAAATCTTTCATCCACATTTTCAAAATACTTGCTTCTATCCTCACTTTCTCTTTCAATCAGATCTTCACCAGACTCATTACACGAGGAAGACTCTATCCTTTGTTGGATGTGTAATGCAAACTTCTTACAACAGTCATCCAAAATAAGATGAGATAGGTAAATATTCTCATAATATGTATTAAAAACATCGTGAAAATCCTTCAAAGAATGGATACTAGCAGCAGGGAGAGATTGACACCATTCACGAGCATCTTCCTCTAAAGAAAATTGGAACACCTTCATCAACACATCCTCATGAAAGAAGCCATGTTCAATCATGCATATATGCAATTTTAATAAGTGCTCACTGGGATGGTCATGCTTGATTCCTCTGAATCTTGGAAGATAATCATCCCATTCATTTATAGCCGACACTAGATGTGGATAACCAACGATGGCTGAGAAATTGAAGGGGGGAAATCTCTTGGCTAGGATAGCCTCCATAGCCTTTTGATTTGTCTCCCTTCAGTGGAGTCACCAACAGATTCTGCATAGTGGATTCACCATGGTGAAAATAACCAGTCATAACTATGTGTCCAGATTTAGTTCACCATCTAAAACTGGCTCTCTACAATTTCGTTCTTCCCAGAGAGTTTTCAATCTGGGATAACAAAAAAAACCTTCTTGAGAAACCTTTCCTTTCTTAATAATCCTCTCAGGGTTAGCTTCAAGTGTAGCCAGAGGCAGCTGTGGAGTAGACCTCGTGTGTCTGCCCTTCAGAGCCACAATTGAAATAGTGGAGTCACCAGGTGCAAGTTGCAATCTTGAATGGTATTGATATCTAGTGCACCTTCAGAATCAGATCTTCTTTGTCGTTCTATCCCAGGGAAAAGTCTTCAATTCGTCCCCGACAACGGTGCCAGAAATGTTAGCACTAGAAGTAACCCTCTGATTACATAAATGTTAAGCCTAATACCCATCAATTTATACAGTAAATGTAAATGAGTTTTAAGAGGCCAAATGGAGAAGACTCAATGAAAATAGCGTTCTAACTCGAAAATTTGGACTGGTATGCACAAGCAATTGAGGTCTTGGATCAACTTCAGTCAGTAAGTTGGAGTAAAGGTGAGTAGGAGGAAAACTTTGGTGAGAAAAGTGTAGAGGTATGCCGTGAATATCAGGCCTTCCAACAACCTAAGGAAGAAAAACTTAAACACAAGATCCTCTTGGATTCAAATTTCAGGGAAACTGAAAGATATCATAACAAAATTATAATCAAACATTCATCATAATACAGTCACAACAATCCATGCAAATCAATCAATCATGAACTCTCTCAGTATCATAGGCAAATAAGATGGAGTAAGAAGGTTGACTTAGATTAATCAAGAAATCTCAAATCAAGACATAACCAAAGAACCAGTGTTCTTCATCAAAATCTTACAATAGCAGGGAGCCTAGCTCAACCATTCGACCATAACAAAATAAAAAAATTGAGTATATATACTCAGAACTATTGCAACTACCATGAGAGTGATTAGACCACTACATTCAAAATTTTCATTCAGTGCCTTCTTTGTCAGACTATGCAGGCCTTCTCATGTCAGACGTGATCTTGCCTTAGTTATGTTCTTTGCAAGAAAATCCATCCAAAATGAAGCTTCGGATTGACAATCTGGACTCACAGCCATTCTCAGCATGCTTTCCATTTATGGTGTGAGAGGAGGTCTCAACCACCGCCCCCATTTCCATTAACTACCTTCATTGGAATCAGGACGAGGCATGACACCCATGAATGTTCCAAGCGATACCCATGAATTCTTCTAGTCAATCCCGACACCTCGAGGCCAAGAATATCTTCTTCTATGACCAAATACGGGTGCTTTCGGCCTTTTGCGCAACTCCTCTCCATTGTTCCATATTCAATGTGACCTAGGGCCATTACCCTACACAATTTCGTGATTGTGGGCACTACCAAGGGTGGCCTGAAAGAAAACCACTTTTGTCCCTGCAATTCACCATGAACCGTGACACGTCGCTTTCTAAAAACCACGGTTCCGATTGCAGCCCGACCCTAAGATTTTAAAACGTGTTCACCTTCTGAACCTGCAATTTGGCGTGATCATTGATCTTATGATCTAAGATTAGGCGCTTTGATCAATGTCTTAGCTCTAGCGTATTTTAGATTGACAGATCGGATCTTCCCCTTCAAAATAATGACCGAGATTTGCTTCGCAGATTGGCCTTTGGGAATTTCAATTCTCACACTCCATTTTTCTTCTATTTCTTTTATTCAGAGCGAAGGATCTGGCAATGCATGGTTCCTACTGATTGAGGACTCAAATTCTCTTCGGGCGCTTTGGACTTTGGCCCTTCGGGACTTTCCAATGTTTCTCAATTTAAAACTCCCAAAGTAAAAATCTCGAAGTGATAGATCTTATGACGTGTGGCTCTTGCTGATCAACGACTCAGGTCTATTTCGTGCCTTCGACCACTTCAACAACTTCAGAAAATTCGGTACTTTAGTGGCTTCGACTCTTCGGGTCTTTGGGACTTCTAAGCATTTCTCATTTCAAATTTCTTGAAGCTCATTTACCCAAAGGATTGGACTGACTGTCACCTAACCCCTTTAAGATCAACAATTCATACTCACTTCAGGGAATTTTTCTTTGGCGCTATACTTCGTGCAAGTTTTCACTCTCGAATGCCCATGAGCCATTGATATGGACTATTTTGGGAATCTTTGTCGTTGAAATATTAAAACTTCCTTCTTCTTGTGCTTCAATACCGAAACAGACTGCTAAGAAAGTTGTGCTTTGTGTTCATGGTTGCGGCCTGCACGATCAAGGATTTGGATGATTGGCTGTGAGATGAGAAAACAGGGAGACCAGTGACTGAAACACAGGATGAAAGTGCTCTCCCTTGGAGAAAACAGAGGGTCTTGGGGCCAATATTTCACTCGGGTAATATATTTAAGGAAAACTAGGACGCACAAACGAACAAGGGAAAACAAAGAACGATTTACAAGTCGAAGGGAGGAAACTTAAGATTTGGTCTATGAAAAGGATAGAGACGGGGCAAGACTACAGACTCAGAGATATCGACACACACCTATGGCCCTGACAATCCTATGTGATAACATGATCCATTATGGATCACACTTCCCCACTAAATACCTTTTGGTCCTCCAAAAGGATACTAACCAGTCATCAAGTACGAGATAGGCCACCTGACTTGTTCTCTATCTTTAAACTTTGTCCTGTGCACCTGTCTCATCATGATCAATTGTAAAATAACCATGATAACTGACAACATATTGTTAGCCATTTTTACTTTGTCACATCTTACTGAATTCAATACCATCCATGTTGACAACATTACTAATGATAACATTAGAAATATGACTGCAAATGAGCTAATATGTTTTTAATACTTGCACGGCATTAGCTTATATTGAAGCAAAGTGTGATTGATCGTCCACTCTACAATCATCTCATGTTCTTGCATAAGATCAATTGCTTGATTTGGGACAATTATAGGTGTGATGCTTGCATGAGATTCCTTTCTTAATTGTTCCATTGTTTGAAGAGATTGATTCTTTTTTAAGTGATGAGTATGTACAACATATTCTTTGCTTTCTTTGATTAAATGATATTGATTATGTTCCTTGTAGAAGATTTATTTTTGATCATACAAGTAAGGATTTCCTAAGACCATTCCACATTCATTGAGTGGCACCACATGACATGTTACCTCATCCACAAACTTAGATGAAATTGCAAACTTTAATGTGCATTGCTTTGTTATGTGCAATTTATGATTGTTGCTTATCCATTTAAGTGAGTAAGGATTATGATGCATCTAAGTGTTTAATCCCATTTTCTTAACCAGTTCCTCTGAAATCAAGTTAGATTGAGATCCACTATCTATCAATGGGTCAACCTTAGTATGTCTCATTATGACCCTTATGTGAAACAATTTACTTCTAGAATCAAATCCATCACCAATTTTGTTAAGCCCTAATATTGTCTCATTAACCCTTAATTGGGGCATATTAGATTAGTAATGTTATTTTATTTATGTCAGCTTTAGGCCATTAGTTGTAATTATACCTCCTAGTTTCCTATATATACCAAGGAGACATTTTCATTTTGAATCATCTTGTACTTGAACATTTAAGTGGGGTAAAAGGAGGTTTCCCCCTCGAAGAGGCTTATTATCTGAAATTATTTCTTTTTCAAGGTGTTGAGTACTTTTCCTGAGGTTTTTCTATGCTATATTGATGTTTGGTTCTTAACATATGGTATCAGAGCTCAAGGTCTTGGGGTTTCACTGCTAAATCTGAGATACCGTGGAATTTTCGCTATAACTTGTTTTCTACAACGTTTCAGAAGGAATGGCTTGGAGGATATTTAGTAGACAGATCAAGGTACGATGGGGTCAAAATTTAGCTCCTGAGGCCTTATACTTTCGGAGATACATCCTGTACAAGATAGGGTTCTGGAAACGTCCTGAAACGAGTCATTGCGGAATTTTCGCTATAAAAGATTTTCTGTAACGTTTCAGACCCTAAACTCTAGAGACCATTTACAGAAATTGGAAAGGTATATGTGGTAAAAATTTTAGCTTCTGGGTCATCTTAAATTTGTAGATACAAATTGTGTAAGATAGGGTATCTGACTAGTCCTATTGACTAGTCTCAAGAAGGTGTTCCAGGTAAAACAATCATAACTTCTTGCTAGAGTATCCAAATTGAGTGGGACTAGTTTCATTGGATTCGAACAGTCTGTAGTATTTTGGGTGCGAGTTTCAGAATTTTATATCAATTATTTTGTGCGGGGCATGCTATACAAGTGAGATCTCTTGGAAAGGCCAAAAATCGACAAGTTGTGAGGAAGTTAACGTAAATTCCACTTGGCACATCCAAT
>JASDQU010710625.1:40182-55630 GCA_032191745.1 Picea mariana
TGTAATAGTCTTTTACCAAAAAACAATTAGAGGAGGTGAAAAATATAGCTATATTTACGTTAACTAGGTAGATTATAGAATGATTACATAATATTTCAACACCACACCTTAACCAAGTAGACTCTTGAACAATTACATAATATTTCCACACAAGACTAAAAAAATAAAAAGAGGTAATTAACATATATGACTTTGTTAATGTGCAATTATTCACATATACATAGATTTTGAAATATTATTATTATTATGCTAATCAACCTTCATGATAACTTGCATCCATTCCCAGATCATGGGAAAATGTCATTGTTCCCATGGATCATAGTGTTTATGGAAAATCAACCAAGATGTGAACACAAACCATAACTCCATAAAATATAAACATTTCCACTTTGCACAACATTTACAACATAAAAAATTTTCATTATATTGTGTCTCAAAACCTATTAGTTTTGTTGTCAAAGAAAAGCAACCCAAACCTTCTTTTGCTAAGCTTCGCCACCATTTGAACACACCTATGAAAATGGTTCATAATCAATCTCTACAATGGGTTTTACTATGGAATCTTTGTGAGGAACTTTTTCAAGATGATTGGATCCTCCTCGGTCTTTATCGTTCGGATATATAATGAATCCAAAGGGGAAAAAGAAGTGGTGGATGCAATAATCACTGAACTACCAATATGGTCCTTGTAGGTTCAAGTGAAGTCCCCAAATAATTAAATTCCCATGAATATGGTGTTGACGATGGGCCTCTTGACCTCAAGGTTGAGCCTCTCATTCATATCATGTTATTTTATGATGTGGGTCTTGAAGGTGAGGTGGCCATTGACTAGGGGATGGGAGAGGTCGAAGGCCTTATTCAACATGAAGTCATCAAAATCTTCTTCAAGCTGTTAATGGGACTCCTCGTTGGTGTTGTCTTAGACATATAAATCAATGGAATCCTAATCGGATATGTACAGAATATTCATAGGCCTAACATGGAGAAGAATCGTGTTAGTACCCAAGTGCAAATAATTAACCATATCCCATTTCATTGTTAAGTCATTCTCCTCACTTAGATCCACTGCTATCATGATCTTTCGATGGGATCCCTACTAAAGATGTTGTTGTTGCGCCCATCAAAAATATATTTTATCACACCATAGCAGGAAAATATAAAATTAGAAAGGTGTACCTCATGATTCCATAGTGTGCAGGATGCCGTGGACATGGATTAGGTCTGCCATGGATTACAAAACCCTCATGCAGATGTGAAGAGCCATTGAAACTCAAAATTTAAAAATAACTAAATCTAAGGAATGAATTCAACTAAACAAGGAGAAATTATCCAAATCCATAATGAAGCGGAAGCTTCTATGATACCTATGATGCAATATTTCCCAATGAAATCCCACTCATGAGCACACCAACCTTCTTAACATTGGAGAGGTTTAGACCCAGGGTTTTTCTAGAGTGTGTCCAACAAAACCCTAAAGCACCAACATATCAATCCTTGGCCAAGGCCGAGAAATGTCTCACTTGAGATGCAAAGAGGATCACAGAGACCATAAGGTCTTATGTTGGAGATGGAGGATTAAGAATACAAAACATTACTACAATTGGCATCCATATAACTCATGTCTGATAGACTATTTTAGGAGTAAGAATTAAAATTATCCACACACATGACCAACTCATTCAAAACAGACACAAAATAGATTAGAATTTCCATATCTTTATTACTTGAAACATCATATCATATTTGAGACATACAATACGTTGAAGAATTGCTTAGGAAAACCATGGGACTTCATAGCATTACTATTTATAATAGTCAAAATACAATATTATGCGTCATGCACCTTGCTTTAGAACCAGACATAACAAATACATAAGAGTAAATTCACAACATCACCGTATTACAACGGGATTGGAGTGAGTGTGAGGATGATATCCATCTGATGGTTTCACATACTAACTAGCTAACCCTTGTTTTAGGCATAGAGATCCTTTTCATATTTTTCATTGTTGGGGGGCATTGTCTCTTTCTTCTCTGCCCCACTTTCTTCTTTGATCCAACTTCCTATCATGCTTCTAGTGCATGTCAGCACTCCACATAGACTCTCTGCATCAGGGGAAATCTTAATTGCCTAGCTAGCTCATCTTTTGGCTGCCCCACATCTTCATATGTTGCTGGAAATAATCATTCCGAGAGATTTCTCAGTGATTCTTTTCTTGATTCCAATGGGCATCTTCTTGGTTTCTAGCACAACTAAAAAAACTTGGACTGACGCACACTTGGTAATATTTATAGTTGGTGTGCTACTAAAAAAACTTGATCTGATGTGCATGTTCTGGCATTTCTCCGCACATTTCTAAATATGCACATAAAACTATGAAATGAGTGTGCACAACTTCGTTTGTGTGCATGCGTAAAATTGGAAACAAAATGATGCCTTTGAGATTCTACAAGAATTCCAAAAAATGACGCCCAGGCTCAGAAAACTTCTCCTCAAGCATCTTGGTGGTTTGGAAAGTTGTTTTTCTAATTTCAGCTATCACTGTTGGGGGCTATGAGATCAATGTGGTTGAGCTATTCAATTGGGAGGAAGGCAAAGGCTAGCTCGTCATACATCTGGGTGAACAAATTCAAGTTTGTATCGGTCGTGACAGAAGTCATATCCAATGTNAACTTCTCCTCAAGCATCTTGGTGGTTTGGAAAGTTGTTTTTGTAATTTCAGCTATCACTGTTGGGGGCTATGAGATCAATGTGGTTGAGCTATTCAATTGGGGGGAAGGCAGCGGCTAGCTCGTCATACATCTGGGTGAACAAATTCAAGTTTGTATCGGTCGTGACAGAAGTCATATCCAATGTGTTATGGTGCTTTGATCTCATTACAATAATGTCTTTTGTTCTTGTAGCAATATCCTACATCATAATGACCTGCTTCCTAGGAGGTAGGGAAGTGAGGTCTCCCTTGTGTTGTGCAACCTCCACTTCAGTTGTGCTAATTCATTCTACAATGGTAGAGACTGTCGGTGGAACTAAGAGATGAGTCCACAAGGCCAAGCCATAGTTGTTACACATTATTTTGGTCACCTCAGTGATCAACTAACAACATGTGTTCATGTTCCCTGAAAATATTAAAAGAGACTTTCTCCATGAGAAAAGTGGTTTTCTTTCCTCTTTCAAAAACCATAACAAGAAAAGTCGTCACACCCTGCTATATGCATGGGGTGCGACGGTGCCTGATCGTCGCACTCTGCTCTAAAACTGGACTGCCACATCGTCGCATGCTGCTTGTGCATAGGGTGAAATGATGCTTAAAGCATTGAAAAATTCAAAATTCACGAATGTTCTAGAAGGGAATATTCTAGAAGATGAGGTGGCATTCAATCGGTTTGGATCTTACTTGCTTTTCTGATTTAGTGGGATCATCCTAATCTCTTCATCCATCTCTCTTTCACACTATATAAAGAGGGATCTCTCATGGAAAATGATAAGGTTGAATAGGCTAAGATTTGCATGGAGATTTCTACTTCAGATTATGCTTGAGAGCTTTGCTTTAGTTCTTCAAGTCAAATTGTAGATCTTCTTCATTCAAGGCATTGGAGAAAATGTGTGTGTGTTGAAGCAAAGAGTCATTGAAAGGGGGCCTTGCAACATCAAGGCATGGGTTGTATTGTCCACTTTCCATTTAATTTAATACAACAATACATTTCTTCCCTATGAAAGCATATCGTCTTCTATTGTATAATTCCTTGATCTTATGCATAGACTTCATTAGAATATATATATCTTTGTTTTCCCTCTTTGTTGGTTTGTGATTATTAGATAGGCTTACCATTCTTCAAACCCAAGGAAGGAGCTACAAGGATGACACTAGAGAGGATCAAACATCGTTTAAAAGGTATGTCACTTGTACCTCACTAAAGTAGTCTATATGACAATGAAGTTTAAGGAGAAGTGTGTATTGTGTTCTGTTTTGTTCTAGTTTCATATGGAAGTTAGGGAGATATGTTTGTGTCTGCACTTACCGATTATTTCGATAACAAAATTGGCAACCATACTAGGGATACAACTTTATTTTGATTTTTTGCCTCTTATTTTCTTTTAGCCTACCTTCTTTTGGTTAATTTAATTCTCTGAGTCTGTGGGTGATCCATCTTGACTTCCTGGGTCTAAAGGTTCAGTGAGAAATTTTGTCTTTCTTCCCATTTTCCTTTAGTTTCAGAGATCGTCACACTATACTTTATAGACATCCCGCAACGATCCTCTAACGTCACACTATACTGGTGCAGACCAATGCGATGACATCGTACTGTACCTTATTGGTGGCATGCGACGACCGTAGATCGTCACACTGTGATCCATTGCAACCTATGACGATTCCTGTAGGAATTGTTGGGTGATAGACCTTTTTCTTTTCTCTACCCAATTTTTCTTCCACTGCCTGGGATGAAATTCAGACACTAATGAATGATTGATTTATAAGTTTGAATCTTTCATGTGATTGATTTTCAGAAATTGAAATTTTTTCTTTGTAAATTTTGCAAGTTCTKCTTTTGGTTTTTGTCACAAGGATATAATCTCTAGATCTTGGTCCTGAGTGCTTGTTTGACAAAGAATCCTTGATTTATTTGGAGTTTTGGATTKTTTTTACTTTCTGGATTGTTAATTCAGTGAGAGACATTTTTTGTTTTCATTTGACAAAGGTTTTCTTATCTTTTCATTTTTGTCTAGAACTTGATTTTGGAATAGTGTTGCGAATGTGCTAATTTTCTTGGATTATGTTTTCTTTTCTTCATTACATCCCTGATTTGATTTGAGGAAGAAAGAACTGAAGTCATTATTCTTTTTAGTAGTCTTTTACAAGAAAATTGTTGCATTTCAAATATTTGTTAAACAAGAAAATTGGAAAATTTTGTAGCTTTTGATTATTTGGAATCTTTTTCATTCAAAAATTGAGAAATTGTGTTTCGTAGCTTTTTTATTACAAAAAGAGATACCTTCTCCCTACTGTAATTAGATTTCATCGAATTACAAGATTGCATAATCATCTCTTCTTGCATTTTATTGGGTCAAGGTTGAAATACATCATCAGTTCATTTTCGTTTCCCTTTTGAGTAAGCAACACCTTTTCAAATACAACGTAATTTTAAAATTTATTAGCAACTTTTATTTTCTAGAAATTCTCTACACCAACACTAGCTAGGATATATCTTTGGAATAGGTTGTAAGGAACACTCTCCAAAGCATCAAAACACAGAATAGTATCTTGTGATAGGGAGAGTTCAAATACACTTGCTACATTTTGTCCCGGGAAGCCCTTCTAACACAAGGGTCAATCATGAGGTCACATTAGGACTAGCAGAGTTACTCACCTTGCTTTGTTGGTATTAGTGTATAGATTGCGCGAATTATTGGGGGTCACTTGAGAAGAAAATCTTGTGGGTACCTTCTCGAGTTGATTTCGGGCTTAGATACCATGCCTCTGCGCGTGGATCAGACTGTCGATTGTTTCCCTAGGCATCATTGTCATAATTGGTAACCTTAGTGTCCTATCTCTTTAGGGTATTTACATGAGGTGACTGTGGAGGGGAAAGTATTCACAGTACCTGGAATCAACGTTGGCCAAACTCACTCAGGCTCCTTGGAGGGTATACCCACGATTATGTGTGGGAGATTGCACCGGGGTGTAAGTCTGTTAAGAAGGTCATCAATGTAAATTTTCCACCCGCTTTATCCCAACCCCTTCTTGTCTTGATTTATCGACGTTGTATTTCATCACCAACTAGTGACTTTGAAATAAGAAGGTTTGTTTTCATGCTTGATTTCTAGATTTTATTAGTGAGTGTTCTTTGTTTCTCTAGTTGGCCATAGATTTGTTTCGTTATTTATTTGGTGCAGCCAACATCAGCCCTCGTCGTTCATGTAGGATGCAAGGGATACCTCTAGAAGATCCGAAAGATTATGTTCCTTTGCTTCCTAACTCACCAGAGGTCTCTCCTAAGGAGTAGTCAATAACGACTTAGCCTCCGAGATTGGAAGTTCTACTCCATTAGAGGAGTCAATACTTCCCGTAAACCCATTATTGAGTCTTAGACAAGATCCATTTTTTCTCCGGCTAAATTCATTGGGAGACATTATTATTGAAGATTATATTAGAGTACCTACTAGATCTCACACAAATTCTGGTGTAGATGATCTGCCCTTTCAGAGTGATTCGTTTAAAACTTTGGTTCATACTGTTGGAATTTTTAATCCTAGCTCCATCCTTGTACGTTCTTTTTGGAGGACTTATTTGGGAAACGATATTTTTTATAGAATAGGAATGAGTCCTAATCAACCTATGGCATCACAAATTCCTATGACTTCCACTACTTATACAGTACCTTTAGATCATTTTACTAGCACATCCAATAATGTTGTCATAGTTTCAGACCAATTGTTGGTTGGTTCTCACTCGATTCTTCCTCTCCATCTCACTAGCAAACCTTCCAGTAGAAATGTGGTAATCACTCAACCTCATATTGGAACACCACTTCCTATTAGATCAAATCCACCACTTCCCACTGGGTATAATGATTTGAATACTTCCATTGTTATTCCTACTCAAAATCCGTTCGGAGGGTCTAATATTTTTTTTCCTCCTGGGTATAATGATGCTAGTGATTTTGTTCCTACACCTACCCAGGTTCTCTCTGGGGGGCCTTACGCTCCTCCTCCACCTTCTCCTGGAGGATCTAATCATCCATGCCCTAGAATCTCCAATCAAGTTGGAGGCACCAATCATTTTGTTGCTTTTGGTTTTAAAATTCCTATTAGAGGTCAACCTCAAGTTGGGGGGAAACCTCAAGTTGGAGGGCAACCTCAAGTTGGAGGTTATAACCAACTTCTAATGTAAAAAATATTTTGTACTTCTAATGTAAAAAATAATCCTAATCCAACACCTTCCCCCGGTAAAACCTATGAAGTTAATTCGGTTCAATCTACACCTACCGGTAAAAATAAAAATAAAAAGAAAGTTAAGGGTAGGAATAAGGAGGAAAAAAATAATAATCAGCAATATAAGAAACCCAAAACACATCCTGTTGATGAAAAAGACAAACATAAACCTTGTTATCCTTGCCTTATCTGTGGTGAGGATAATTGTACGAAAGATTGTCCACGACGTGATGAGGTTACTAAGTTCCTGCAAGGGACCGAGACACCACCTACACCCACCGTCTTGTCACAACCATTTCCTTCTCAGCAACAGGCCCAATTGGTCATTCATGACCAACCTTCTCCCTCTACCACATCTCATGTACTTATGTTTACTAGTGACTCCAAGAATAATGAAGTTGCAGTCGCAACTCGAGCCAAATATTATTCTCCTTCGAAAGAGAAAGTTGATAATTCACCACCTCCATTGGTTCAACCTCCTCCACCAACTTCACCTCCAAATGGTCCTCCTCATCTTGAATGACCGATACTAGATAAATTTATCCATCCTCCACCCAAGGGCATTGTTCAAAAGTCCTCATTTAATCCTCATGCACGTGCTACCCAAAACTACCGTATTGTAGAAGACCTTTCACAATCACACTCTGCGATGTCGGCTCTCGAAGTCCTTCAAAGTTTCCCTACTCAATGGAAGGTGTTGTTAAAGGATATTGGTGGAATTGACCCTACTGATACCAATTTGATAATCATTGACTTGGAATATCATATTCCAAGGCTTCCTCCTCAATTAGTGTTTCAGATACAAGTTGTTGTGGAAAATAAAAATATTTTTTGAACTGTTATTGATGAAGGCGCCTCAACTTGCATTATGTTTGTTAATTTTTGGAAAGCTATTGGCTCTCCTGCCCTGCCGAGTCACACAATACTCTCAAGGATTTTGATGGTATAGGGTTTAAACCTTATGTTGTTATTCCTTCATTTTCTATTATGTTAGAAGGTAAGGCGATTGATGTCGAGGTTGAGATCTTTGATGCACCTCTTGATTACAACCTTCTACTTGGACATAGATGGATTGATTCCATGCTCATATTTGTTTCTACTCTTTTCCATGTTTTACATTTCCCACACCAAGGAAAATTCATTACTATTGATCAACTGGCCTTCTTTAATTCTGATTCACGTACTAGCAACGTACCTTTCATCGCGAAAACACCTCCCAGTTATKAGAATGTCRGTGTAGGTCTTTTAAAAGATTCATCCTTGATGGGTACATTTCCTATTCCACCACCTGATATTSTTCCTCCTTTTGTTGCCTCGATTAACATGATATCRAACTTTGTTAGTGAAACCCATGAGTCTTATGACCCATGGATAGTTCCTAAATCTGACGAYTGTCTCCATTACGATGACTACATGCCTTTAAGTCTGGTAGAATCATCTTATTAAGATATTCAATCARCAACTCCTTCTCCTCCTTCTCTCTGTGATACATCTCCTAATCTATTTCATGTGATATTTCCTACTGATGAGATGATCATGAAAGTCATGTCCATGGAAGATACTCCATAGGACGATGGGAATCATCATTCTATTCTCTTCCTGGAACCTGAGACCATAGAGAGTTACCAATGGATTTTGACTTCATCTACCATTGTTATTATTTCCTCTGTTCCTGAATCAACACACGATATTTTGTATGAAGGGAACTTGAGTAATATTTCACCTATTGTCCCTCTTGACATATCGATTAAACCTAGAGTTGTGGAAAATGTTCATATCAATGCCTCATGTTCTATTGATGAGGTCCATTCCTATAAATCCCTTTTCCAAGAGTTCCATGACATTTTTTCCTAGAGTTATGAAGAAATGTTTGGTATTGATCCTATTAGCACTCTGTAAATCTGTTTGGCTGAATAGACAAACGACATAGGTAACTACTTCAACCTACTTTAGAGCTGAAAGGTAGCTGGTTCAACTTGAAGAGGGAACTCTCGTGCCACTTGATATATCTATGGAAATCGGTGGCTAGATTTGGTTTGTTTTGGGGATATTTATAAATTTGTTGGCTAAGAAGGGGAGGAACACACAGGGCTATGGAGTCAAAATTTCTAAAAATGAATGAAAACAAGGATTAGTAAGTAGATCTCTCTAGAGGATAAAGGATAAATGAGGCAATGAATTTGAGTTGTAAATTTAAATTTGCAGAGTGTAAGAGGAAAGGGGGAAAACAAGTAACTACATCAGAGCATTAATTAAATAAATTCTAAATTAGTTAGGAAGAAATACACACAGTTTAAATTGCTTCATCCGAGAGCATCACAAGACGAATTCTAGGCCTTTAACTCTCCAATTTAAATAGAAGAAAATTCATATGGAATAAAAGATCACAGGAAATACAAACAATGAAGGAAGACAAAACTCATATCATAGCCATTAGAATCTTTTCATAAACAGTTCAAAATTCTTCTGCATATGTGTTCAATTCAGCCCCAGAAAAATTACAATAGAGTCCAGAACCACCAGAATTGTGCCCTTGCACTTCTGCTTCCATTAATACACTCAGAACCTCTAACACTTATACAATTCGAGTTCCTTCAGTGTGAAACTGGTTACAATAACTGAAATGAAACGTTCCAGCTTCTACAATGATTACAAATGTCATTTTTAAGAAAAAACGTTTCATGATCCCTGCAGATTCCTCTGACGCTCCAACTCCTTCCTCTCCCATGTTCTCTTTGAAATGTCACTCATAATATTTCAAATATTGTTGCATTTATCCATATTCTCATTAAACATTTGGGAATAATATATTTGAAATAAAAATAATTCCCAAATATTTTTCTATCCTGTAGAATTAAATTTCCATAATTTAATTCATGCTCGTGGTTTTTAAGACCATGTATTATTTGCCTAATTCACCATTTCATGTAAAAATATTTACTTTTACCATTTCCTCGTGAAAAAAATTTACTGTGTAATGTTTTTCCAATTTACCGTTTCACTGTGGAAAAACATTTCCTATGTAATGTTTTTCCAATTTACCATCTTTGGAAAAATACCTTTTATCTTCTTCTTTTACTTCTGTGAAACCTTTGGATAAAAATTATCCAAGTTTCCATTCACGTGCATCTTCCATTTAATTACTTTCCATAGAAATAAACATTAGTCTCCTTGATTTGTAAAATTTAAATCTTACCTCTGTAAAACCTTTTCACTGTGAGGAGGGCTCTCATTTATTGGAAATCCCATAATCATTATTGAAATGCACTCCTAGAAAAATGCCACACATAAAACATATGATAAATGTTTGGATTTATTATATCGGGCTTGGGCTAAAAGTGGTTTAATCCATACTGCTTTTACCTCCGATGTGCTCCACGTAAAAACATGTGTCCATCAAATAAACCATGGTAGTTTTCTCCGTGCGAATTCACATAATTAACCTTCTTGTTACTTTAATCCCCGATATGTATGTGCGCCCTCCATCCAACCTTTGAATTTTCCATATTATAAATTGAGATTCGTGCTCATGATTTGACGTGATTTCATAAATTAACTATGGGATTAAATATAAAAATATTTATATTAATAATAAAAAACCCTTTTTTTCTATTTTCGAATGACTTTGGACATACGAGGCTTAACACATGATTTTGTGGATGGGATAAGGGTGCTTAATAAAAGACATATTTTTTTATTTTCAATGGGAATATGAAAATAACGGTAAAATGAATGAAGTTATGGAACTAAGGGATTTAGATAGGAATTAAGGCTAGGTATAGGCTTGGGATATTTGCCGATTATTGAATCATGGAGTACATGACTATTTTGGATGATCAGTTGAGTGAAGGATTGAGGTGATGGGAGCTTGACGGAGCTGGTGAAAAATTTTGAAAGTCTGAGTGGAAAAATAGCATAAGGAAAAGACGCTTTAGGAAAAATTAATACAAATTAGCAGGTGATAACAGATCCTAACATTGTTGTGCATGAGATTAAGACTTACCCGGATGCTAAACCCGTTCGATAGAGACTTCACCTGATACATCCACACAAAGATGTTTCTATTAAGATTGAAGTTGAGAGACTTCTTAAAGCCGGTTTTGTGTATCCTGTGGCTTTGACCGACTGGGTGTCCAATCTTGTTTCACTTAACAAAAAACAAGGCACGATCCGTGTTTGTGTAGATTATAGGGATATAAACAAAGGTTGTTCCAAAGACAATTATACAACCCCTTTCGTTGACCAGATTTTTGACGACTATGCCGGGAGTGAAATCTCTTCCTTGATGGACAGATTCTCTGGCTATAATCAAATCAATATTTTTCTTGCGGATCAACATAAGACCACTTTTATTTTCCCTTGGGGAACCTTCGCATACCGAAAACTACCTTTCGGTCTAAAAACAATTGTTGCGAATTTTCAGCGCGCTATGTATTACACTTTTCATGAAATTAAGCACATTTTACAACCCTATCTAAATGATCTATCGACGCATTCTATGCATCGTCAAGATCACCCAATACATATATGAGCCATTTTCCTACGTTGTCGTTATTATCGCATATGTTTGAATCCACACAAATGTGTTTTTTGTGTAGATTCCGAACAAATTATTGGTTTTATCATGTCTATACATGGTATTAGGGTATACCCCTTGAAGGTTGAGACTATTCTCAATTTACTTCCTCCTTCCACACTACGCCAACTCCAAAGTTTTCAAGGGAAGGAAAACTTTTTGCGTCGATTCATTCCCAACTACACTGAATTAATGAAAGGATTACTCAGCTCCTTAAGAAAGGTTACGGTTTTGTATGGGACAACAATGCCAACAAAGCCTTTGAAGCTTTGAAACTCGCCTTAACCCGTACATCACTGTTGTTTCCACATGATTAAAGTCTAGATTATTTTTTGTACTTAGCTACTTTAGACTCTACCATTGCTATGGTTCTAGTCCAAGAGGACGATTCACATGATGAACATGTTATATACTATTTGATTTGGAGTCTCACAACCACCAAAACCAAATATTTACATGTGGAGAAATTGGCCTTGGCAGTTGTTCAAGATGTTCAACATTTTTGTCACTGTATATTATTATGCAAAACCACAGTCATTTCCAATTGTAACCCCATGCAACACATCCTTACTCATCAATTGYTGGGGGGMAAGTACTCTAAATGGATAGTTATTCTCCAAGAGTTTAATTTGGAGTTTGAACRCGCCAAGTCAAAGAAGTCTTTGGTTTTTKTCGAACTGATATGTGACCTTCCCTCTACTGAAATAGAAACTGTGGCAGAGGWTTCCTTACCTAATGAATCTCTCTTTTTGATCAGTTTTGACGACATRTGGTATGGATATATTATCATTTATCTCCAAACCTAAACTTTCTGGCCTGATCTTTCTAGTACAGATCATCGTCGAATTCAGTATCAAGCCCATCAATACATTATCCTTGGTGATACATTTTACTGTCATGGTATTGATTCCATATTTCGACGATGTCTCACCTATGATGAAGMTRATAAATCTTTGAATGACTGTCACTCTGGAGCATGTGACGGTCATATGTCTGGGTATTCCACTGCCCAAAATATCTTACAAGCTGTTTTTTTCTGACCTTCATTATTTAAATATTGTATTATTGCCATCCAAAAATTCCATGCTTGTCAAACCTACAACAATAAGATCCGATCTCACTCTTCTCCTCTTCATCCTGCAGTTTCCGTCGGTCCATTCTCTAAATGGTGTATTGAATTCATGACATGTAACCCTCACTTAGCCAGGGGGCATGGATACATTATTCTAGTTGTGGATTATTTCACTAAGTGGTCCAAGGAAATGCCTACATTTGATAATACCGGGAAAACTACAACATTGTTCATATTCAATCATATCGTTACTAGATTTTGTGTCCTTCAATCCATCGTCATTGAGCATGGTAGTCATTTTCACAATTTCATGATGTATGAACTGATCGAGAAGTTGGGTATTCGACATGAAAACTCAACCCCCTATTATCCATAGGCCAATGGCCAGGTTGAAGCAATCAACAAAGTTCTCACTCCTATGCTTCAACGGATGGTAGGAATTCACAAGTCAAGTTAGCACACGATGTTGTTCTCACCATTGTGGGCCTATCATACATCCGTTAAGTCTGCCACAAGATTTACACATTTCCAATTAGTATATGTTATTGAAGAAAATTTTCAGATTGAATGTGAAATCCCATCTTTGAAACTAGCTGTCAAACTTCTCCCCAACACCTCAACTGAAGATGAACATGTTTTGTATTTGATGCAATTAGATGAAACCCATCATGATTTTTTAGTAGTCATTGAAACTCATAAAAAGCGCGTCAAAGATCAATATGACAAGCATGTCAAACCACATGTATTTTCTGAAGGTGATCTAGTTCTCCTTTACGAACAAGATTGTGATTTACTAGGGGTTGGTAAATTCGAGCCCATGTGGTGGGGTCCTTATATTGTGAAACGAGTGTTGGATAAAGGGGATTATGAGTTGGTAGATTATGATGTAATTCCTTTGAGTGAACCCAGAAATGGGATTTACTTGAAGAAGTACTATGCTTAAATCATTTTTTGCATGAGTGTTGTGTATTTTTAGTGTATCATACTCTTCTGTGATTTTTTGTTTTTTGGTTCCACCCTTCAGTTGTTTACCTTGAGTTGTTATTGGTTTCCATATGTTTGTGTCTTTGCTACCCTATATTGGCTTCACTGATGGTGCTAGTCGCAGTACTCAAAACTTAGTATCTGTTGCTAGGGAAATCTATGCACCTCCGGATGAATTGATCAGTCTACATGTTGTTTTCCTTGGTCGTGAAACTAATAATATCGCGGAATACATTGCATTTATCGATTTGTTAACTGACATCGTTTCACTTGAAATCCATCATCTTACTGTATGACTTGATTCACAGTTAGTAGTACTACAATTGAGTAACATTTATTTCATCCGAAGTCCTACTTTTTTAAGGGTATATTTACGAATTCGCCTCTTGGAATGACATTTTCATTACATCGAATATCAACACATTACTAGATGTCTAAATACATTGATAGATGCATTGGATAATTATGTGTTAGACAGACATTTGAGACATTTATAAATCCAATAGCACTTTTCACAAAAAGAAGTAAGTTGGTAGGAACTTTATATTTATAACGATAAAAGTTTACAAAAAATCATTTGTCCGAAGACCAAAATATCAAGAATGTGAAGCTCATGGCTTCATGTACAAAAGAATCAAGGATGTTTCTCACTATAACAAGTGACTTCCTATGCTACTCTATGGAGTAGTTGACCAATAGATGCATATACGCCCACTGTGTGGCGTTGATAGTGCCTAGGAAGCTCATCTACCTTACATCAGGTACATGTATGGTTAGTACGTCCAGGTTCTGTTCTATAACCTAGAGATCTGCGGAAACTACCCTTGCTACATCACCTCTCTCTCTGTGCCTCTGGATGGGAGATGATCCTAGTGGACGATAAGGCCCCACATCTGCATTATTGAGATCACTTGATTAGTCATCAGATAAATAACACAAAAAACATTTTCTATAATTAAAATATCAAAAACATTATATAAACAAAAATTTTCTTCTTACCTATGTCCCCCCACTGGGATCCATCAGGAAGAGCTAGATCTGGATCCCCACGGAAATCTACCCCAGCATATGCATAATCTTCCACCATGAGAAGCTGATTCCTCAGTCATTGGAAGAAGACATCGTCATACTTGACGATGGGAACACCACCATGTCGAGCCATAAGATCCACATACCTCTTCATATGTGGATCCCATGGAGTAGGTATACCCCACTCCACCTGCAGTTGTAGGACAGGAACCCTCTCCAAGAAGAAGGACACCAAAATGGACCCATATCCAAGTTGCTTCAACCGACCATTTCGACACTTCCTAAGTTGTTTTTTCATGCTTTTCAGGACCCCCTCACACCAGTTTAAGACTCTAGGTTCCATGCACTCTATCACATATTGAAAATGGCTCTGCAAATCCATATGGGGAATTGCACTCCCTGCCATGCGAGTAATAGTGTAAAGGATGGTCTGCAATGGTAAATCCAGGACATCTTTGATGGCTACCTTGCCACTATGGTTTTTGGTACCTCACACACAATGATGGTGAACGTAATAATCCATAGGTTCACCTCCAACCCTGTTGCCTGTGAACGATACCTGTGAACCATGATGAGAAAACCCTATCAGGAAATAGATATCCTCTATATCTATTGTGAGTGTATGAACACCCATGCGAAATGGTTGTTTGTTCACATCCCACATGTGAACCAAATACTCTAGCAGCCTCAACTAGGCTCTCATGCCCTGAATCCTGAAAAAATTTCAGTAACCCACATTGCCTTAGAGACATAATTGTCCCCAGGTCATTCCCGAATAAATAATCCTCTTCTTTATGCTCTCACTCACGCCACTCCAACATCTTGACCAAGGAAATCCTTTCAAGGAACATTAAAA
>JASDQU010710626.1:0-17507 GCA_032191745.1 Picea mariana
GTTGAATGTTATCCTTTAAAGTTCCTATGAATACATCAATCAAGTGCTCATCTGGAATATCGGTTACCTTTATATTCAATCTTTGGAAGTTCTCAATGTGCTCGGTAACTGAACCCTTTTGCTTGAGATTTATCAATTGGCTAAAGAAGGTATTGCTCCTTGTATCCTCATAGTGCGCTATCATTTCTTCTGTGAAAATCGTCCAAGTGACGAGTGATTTGCGAGAACAAAGCCATGGATACCATACAAATTGATTAGGTTCTAAATATAAAGAAGCAATTCGTACCTTTTGTGTATGTGGCACATTATGGAGATCAAAGAATTGCTCCATCTAAAGTATCCATGTGATTGGGTCCTTGCCATCAAACTTCCTCATATCAATCTTAGGAACGTGGTTGGTTTTCAAACCAAAGTTGGAGTTTCTCCATTCTTGATTCACCTTCCTTGTTTCCTCATCATGAATTTCATGGGATGCATTTTCACTTTCAGGTGTCTTCTTTGTTACGAAATTTTTCAATACTTCCATGATCTCCCCTTTTAAACCATCCATCTTAGTATCCAACTTAGCTTTCATTGAATCCATCATTTCTTGTAGTTCATCTTTTGTTACTATCTTCTTTTGTAAATCATTTATGTCCCTACGCATTTCTTCACCTTCATCAAGAGTCCAAGTAGGATTTTCTGGAGGCTTAGTTGGTGTAGAAGTTCCCTTTTTGGGTGGCATGTTGGCCAAGTATCACTTTTGAACCTTGATTTTGAGGTGGTTCTGCTAGACAATATTTCTTCTATTGTATCTCTCAAGTTTCGGCCCTTCTAGGTATGAAACTTTCTTTTATTTAATTCTCTGATATTTCTTCTTTGCAATGCCATAGGTCTGATCAAAATTGGATGTGCCAAGTGGACTTTACGGTAACTTCCCCACAACTTGTCGAGTTTTGGCCTTTCCAAGAGATCTCACTTGTATAGCATGCCCCGCCCAAAATAGTTGATATAAATTTCTGA
Organism: Picea mariana; assembly: GCA_032191745.1. NCBI lineage: Eukaryota > Viridiplantae > Streptophyta > Pinopsida > Pinales > Pinaceae > Picea > Picea mariana. Next base: position 1,003 of record JASDQU010710626.1, read on the forward strand.
AACTCGCACCAGAAATACTAGAGACTGTCTACGATCCAATGAAACCAGTCCCACTCAAATTGGATACTCTAGGAAGAAGTTATGATTGTTTTATCTGGAACACCTTCTTGAGACTAGTCAATAGGACTAGTCATATACCCTATATTACACAAGGTGTATCTACAAATTTAAGATGACCCAGAAGCTGAAATTTTTACCACAGATACCTTTCTAATTTTTGTAAATATTCTCCAGAGTTCAGGGTCTGAAACGTTACATAAAAGTTTTTATAGCGAAAATTCCGCAATGACTCAGTTCAGGATGATTCCAGAACCCTATCTTGTATAGGCTGTATCTCCAAAAGTATAAGGCCTCAGGAGCTGAATTTTTAACCCAACGTACCTTGATCCGTCTACTAAATATCCTCCAAGCCGTTCCTTTTGAAACATTGTAGAAAAAAAGTTATAGCAAAAATTCCAAGGTGTCTCAGATGTAGCAGCGAAACCCCAAGACCTTGAGCTCTGATACCATATGTTAAGAACCAAACATCAATATAGCATAGAAAAACCTCAGAAAAGTACTCAATGCCTTGAAAAAAAGATAATTTCAGATAATAAGCCTCTTCGAGGGGGCAACCTCCTTTTACCCCACTTAAATGTTCAAGTACAAGATGATTCAAAATGAAAATGTCTCCTTGGTATATATAGGAGACTAGGAGGTATAATTACAACTAATGGCCTAAAGATGACATAAATAAAATAACATTACTAATATAATATGCCCCAATTAAGGGGTAATGAGCCAATATTAGGGCTTAACATTTTACTCTTATTTCATCAAATTGTTGAGGTCTCACTGATCTCTACAACTTCCTTATACCGTTGGGAAGGTCCCACCGATCTCCACAACTTTCTAGTTATAAGTTTCAAGATATTTCTCACCGTTTGTACCATACTTTCAAGTTTTCATTATGGCATATTGTCTTCAGCCCAGGAACCCGATAACACAAAATTTTAGTGGGGATATCTGGTAAATCATCATCAAAGGGTCCAGAGACCAAACTCAGGGAAATATATCCAAACTACTCACTCGATTTCCAATTAATTTCTTCATGTTTAAATACCTTTTTTAAAATACATTTTGAATTTTTATACTGAAAATTCATGTATTTGGTGGTTAATGACATCCAAGTACCAATATTGAAAGAATATCCTAGGCATGAGTCTAAATACATATTGTGTAAAGGAATGGACTATAAAGACACATATTCTCTACATCAAGACAAGGGGGATCTGCTCATATACAATAGTGTCCCTGCAAATGGGATCTACAGTAAAGAATAAAATACAAGCATAGGAGTAGCCATCAAAAAAATAAAATCAAGCCCAAATGGTAGGAGACAAAGTACAGATCTCATGGTAGATGAATATCAAACAAAGAGGCAAAAGGGACTAGAGGAAGAGAATAGATTAAAAGCTTAAGCTGAATGAAATGGGAAAAAAAATGAAGTAGCAACAACAACATCAAAGAAGAGGAAGAAGAGATAAAGAAAAAGGAAGCATATGCTAAAAATTTGAATTTGTATATTTCATATTTTCTTTTTCATAAAGAAACATAATGTGGAAGGTGAAGAGTTTGTAATGGTTTTTTGGAAATCCAACAAGTCCCAAGGAACAACTACCAAACTTAGCTATATCCCATGATGGCCCACCAACACTAACATAAAAATTCAAAATGTGAATGTACATGATGTATGATATATTAAATTATGAACATTTATGATGTCATTATTCCCTCATCATTCCATAGAAGATAAGGACAAATTTTGCAGATGGAAGGTTAAGAGTCGGGAAGGAAAAAATCCAACAATCAAGGTGAATTTCAATAAATAGGGGATTGTACTCGAATTAAGGAATTTTTTTGGCCCTTTGAGATTTCATGTACTACTGTTGAAACTTTAAGGAGAAACCTATTTGGCCAAGTTATTTTCTGGAGAACTTGGATTATTGTGTTGCACTTGTTGTGGACTACTCTACTGCCTTTGTTCAACACTGGAGTTGTGTAAGAATGTATCTCGCATTGTAGACTATTTTCATTTATAGATGATGCATTCTTATTTATGTTCTTCATGAAATATTTGTCTGGATCTATGAACATAGGATTGTAAATGATTGTTTAAATGCTAGACTATTCTAGTTTTGCAGTTATTTATTCGTGTTATTGTCTTTTCCTTGTGTGAACTATTTCTTGAGACTTTGATAGGAACATGTGTGGTTCTGTGTTTTCTTTCTGGTTATAGTTTCGTCTAGATGCTCACATTTTCATCTTAGGTTAGTTTCATTCTACTCTTTATATTAGAAACCATCGTTGGTGGACTGGGTTGAAACCGATAAACCACAAAGCAGTAATGATTGTCGGTTTAGAATCTGGATGGGTTCCCTATTCCAAATGGTGTGAGATCTAATGGGGATTTCTCACCAGGGGTAACCACTACTATTGATCAAGGTCACACAGACCATGTCAATAGAGAGTTACATCATTGTACTCCCTCCTTTGAGGTACAAGAGAGTACCATATTCATTTCACTGTCAATTGCAAGATGTGTCTTTACGTGAGATTGAGTTATGTGATAAAATGGATAGAACCACTTGGTTGTTGATAACTATTTCCAAGGATTGATCCACCCATAGTGAATCTTTAATCTTGCAGGTTTGTTTTGTTTGGAGGATTTTTCCATTAAATGATTGTTCTTGTCACAATTTTGACAAGGATGGAGATCAAAACATTTTTCTTCCATGTGACCAATTCTTTGAAAATGTTGGCACTTGGGTTTTTCCTCATTGATTTATGATATTTCTTTATCAAGAAATCCTCCACTCACAAAATTAAGCAGTTTGGAGTAATCTGCGATATGAAATTTGTTGCCTTTGTCATATCCTAAACCATGTCAATAGCATGTTGAACTTGATCATGCTCAACTTCTTCTTCATCTACAATTGAATTTGTTTCTTTGAGTTGCTCATGAGTGCACCGTTGATCTGAATCATCACCATCAAAAAAATAATTGTTTTGAACAAGAACTAGTTCAAAATGTTGAAGATTCTTTTGTTGAATTTCATCATGAAAAAGTTAAGTCTAAGTTTGAAGCAGTTCTACTTTGGCTTTCCAAACTTGCAAACAAGCTAGAACAAATTGAAGAGTAGCTTTGTGAATGGAGATAATGTTGTCTTTAGTGGTAATTATTAGATTATTCAGTAACTATAACAATTTGATACTTCACTCCATTTGAAAAATTGAATGATTCCTCCTTATGCAATAGGTCTAGATTACAATTGACTTGATAGAAACAAGGGCTTCTTGCAAATTTTCCTTGTATACAATTCAATGACTTAACTATTTATTGTATACTCATAATGCACCCAATACAAGACACAATTAATTCTTGTGTGTTGGGTTCAACCGAGAATGCACCTGATAAGTGCAATGCAATTAATCTTAACTTTGATTTCACACTTACAAAGGAACTATTGCAAGTTACAGTTGAACTTGATTACAAGTAAAATTACAAAAAGACTGTTTGCAAGTTACACTATTCAAAATTGATGTTAATTATGAAGTTGAATTGATGTTGATGTTGATTTGTCATTGAATGTTGATGTGACTGACAACTTGATTTCTTGATTATGTGTTGCAATTGTTTGTTTGCATGTTCTTTATTGTTCTTGAATGAAATTAATTGTATGTCTTAATTTCATTAACTTGCTTTGTACTCCATGCGTGTACGGTTGTATGATAGATTACAATTGTAGTGTCAAAAATAGACACAAAAAATCCATCGAGCATCCAAGCAATGATTCATCACAGACAAACACCAAGTGTACCTAAGACCCCCTTATTCAATTTTGGGCGGATCTAGCTCACAAAGAAAAATGATTCAAATTTATTATGGTATCCTTCTTGTGATCACAATATTGTGCCCATATACAATGAAAAGTCTTCAATGTACTTTCTCCTTCACAATGCTTTGACAAGTCTTCAATTATTCTTTGAATCTAGCTGAAAAATATTGTTTTACACTAATCACTAATATCACTTTCTCTTTCATAATTCTTCAACTTTCAAAAACAATCCCTTTATGCACCAATTTAATACTTCACTTGATTACACATTTATCTCTTTTGTTGAATATGGAGAGGTTTACTTGCTAAATAGGGAAATGAATGTCTCATCACATTGTCCAAGAGTGCATCAATAAAAAATAATTACATTCACAATTTTGATGGTGGCACAATTCATTCAAAACAAAATGTTGTGCATTCATGGGATTACCTTTGATTGAACAGGGAGATGGAAGTTGGGTCGTGGTGTACAATTTGTTTGATATGGAATATGGTGAAGGACTAGAATGCAAGGTTTGATTGGATGTGATTAGAAAATGCGATTACGCGACATGCTTCTCCTCACTTGCACTCCTATGTTTGGTTTCTTCGTAACTTCATCTCCAAAGTGGTCATAATTAAGCTTCTTAATATTTCCTTCGTTGGGATCAAGATATGGGAAATTGAGTGCATTCCTCATGTAGTGTTGTGCAAGTTCTATGTTGAGGATGTATACCTGGAGTCATGGAGGGTTTTTAGTTGGAAATTGTTTCCACAAGCGCTATTGAGATTTATTTTTGGCATGGCTTAGAAATCCACAATTGATACAACTTGAATTGAACCAATTGGATGGAGTTAATGTGGAGTGTGTAAAACATGTCACCACAATGACACCTAAAACCGGTGAGACCCATTCGTTTTTGGTAGGAAAAACAATGGTCCATCTGGTGTGTTGGAGGGGGAGAAATTTTGTCATTCATTACTGCATAGTTGCCACCAAGAAAGGAAAAATCTTGATGCTTTGAAACTATGAAGCCCAAAATCATATCGGGTCCGATTCTCTTGTAGATCAACGAGTTTCTCATCATCGAAGTATTGATCCACCAAATGTGTCCATAACCCTCATGTATACTCATTGTTAAGAAATTCACAACATGAGACAACAACAACAATATGAAAAATTGAAATGATTTTGCTTCTATATATGATTTCTCACCTGAGTGGGTCAATTTATTTCCAGCTGGAATGAGGGTGTGCTTGTTGATATCGCTTCTTGATGATGTAGATAATTAGGTGCTTGATTCTTGAGGTGATTCATCAATTAAAAAATCATTGTTGGAAGATGGTTGAAACAAATATATTTGTAGTGACTTGTGCTTCAAAGATCAATAGGATGGTTCATGCATTGTGCTCATTGGAAATACAACTTTTTTTCTTTCTTGATGATTCATGCGGTGTGATCATTGGATATATTACTCTTTTTATTTCTTGAGATGTGTATGTATGTCTATTTAAGCCTCATGTATCACCACCATAAACTCAAAACCTCTTATAGACAACAACCATGGAGATATAGGCCCCTTAAGACTAAAGGGGCTTTGATACCATGTTAACAAATAGAACAAAATAGTTAGGACAAGAAATTGGCAGAAAAGGCCTTAAACCATCTCACATATTGTATTCATTCCAATGATACAAATATATAATACATAAGTGAAACCACCTCAATTTCTCTTACATCAACACCTCATAAGGAGATAATATAGGAGGAGGAAAAGCATGATCTAGAACACACTTAGGATATAAACTATATCCCACAATATGAAATATACAAAGGTGGTGTAGGAATTCATGATTGTATAGCGTGTCATAGGATAACACATTGTTTCTTGATCTTGTAGACATTTCTTTGTTATTTATACAACCATATTCTACATGCACTTGTATCTTTTGAATTTGACACATGCATTGAATCCAATGAATGCATGACTAAATTTTTTTCCCAATACAAAAGATTGTAAAATTTGGAATATTTTTTCATGCATGTTGGCATGTGATGTTGAGGAATTTTGATGTCATTTTGATTCTTGGAAGTTTTAATGTCATCGTTGACCGTTTCTTCCCAAACATCATCCTTACATTATGGAATATTTTTTCTCTAATATGTTGGTGTTATGAGGGGGTGTTTCCTTAGCATGACCATTAAAATCTATGTTGTGTGAAATACCTTGAACAAATGTCCTCACCAAAATGTGGATAAGCAAATAATATTTTTTTCCTTAGTCCTGAACCACAACTAGTAAGATAAATGATACACCAAAATGACTACACCTTAAATTGTTGATGTACAAAAATGTTTGAATAATTTGTTAAAATGATTTGAATCATTTCATAATATTTGTATAATTGATATATCTAAGCATACTTTGAGGCTTGAAAGGTTATGTATGATCCAACACATTACACCATACATCACAATTGAATTATCATGAAATGGTCATGAAATATCATACATTTGAACTTCATTCCATATCAACAACATCTTCTCTAGCAATGTTTCCAAATAAACATCCATTTCATTGACTTGATGCTTTCCAAGATTAATAAAACTTGACATAAGATGCTCTTTCTTCATGGCCATCCAAGGAGGGATATTATAATTTATTAATAGAATGGACCAAATTTAATAGGATGTAGATTGGAAAGAGAATGGATCACTCCATCCATCACTAAGCCAATCCTTACACTCTACAACTTATTTATAATTTTTCACACTGACTATTATCTATGTGCTTCATTTCCTTGGAATAAGAGGGAATTAAAAACACTCCTAACTCATTCCTATTATTCGTATGCCAATCCATATATTCAACTAATAATTTGCATTGAAACATTCATTGTGATATTGGACTTATGGGAAAGTTGCATAAGACCTTTTGTGGAACATTTAATCCCTTTAAATCATTGTAGTAGCATCTTGTTTTTCATTTCGGACATAAAAATTCTTCTTCATATATTATTTCTTATAGAATACAATATTTCTTACATGCATTATATACTATGTATTCAACACCCAAATCACTTAATACTTTTCTTCCCTCTTCAAATTTGTCAGACAATTGGCTTAGGTTGATGGACAGTTGGTATGGATTTTTGGTTGTCATTGATGTCAACCATTGGAGAGTGATATTGTAGATTGATGTCAACCCTTGGAGAAATTTCGGTAGTGAATTCCGTTAAAACCCAGGTTTGGGTAATGGACCCAAGTTTGTTTGATGGATAATGGTATGTGTTTTGAGATATTTGTAGGTAATACTATTATATATGGATATTACATGTCATTCCATTTCCGGTGGTATGTGGAACGCCACATAACTCCTCACGGTTAGAGAGTTATGGCCATGTGAAGTTGGAGAACCCTCATGAGTCATCTAGAAGCCCCCAAAAGTCAAAGTAATCAAATTGGTTTAAGTTATTTTATAAGGTAAATAATAAAGCGAAGTGATGAGTATACTATTATTCAAAGTGAATACAAAAGAAATTATTTAAATAATAAAGTTAATGGAGAAATTACTAAGTGGCCAAGTGGTTAGAAGTGGGTTAGCCCTAAAGTAAAGAAAGTGGTTTAAGATGTTTAGAAGGTAACCCCTTGAGGTAAAGTGAAGTGATGAGCATACTATAAGTCAAAGTGGATACAAAATAAATTATTTAAATAATAAATTTAATGGATAAATTACGAATTGGACAAGTGGTTAGAATTTGGTTAACCCTAAAATAAGGAAAATGGGTTAAGATGGTTAAAAGGTAACCCCTTGATGAAGCTACATGAAAGTATAAATAAGAGGCAAGACTCTCTTATTTTAATCATACTTGAACATATTGAATATCTACAGGTGACTGAGGTAACCAAAGGATATCTAAGCCGAATTTCAGAGAGAAGGTGAAGTAAAGAAGGCCAAAATTCAAGGGAGGATAAATTATTTTGGTGATTCTTTCTAAGGTATGTTATTTACAGGTCATCTCACCATTTTCGCAATAATTTGTTTTCTAGAAGGATTCAGACCATGAAATTGATAGGTAATTGAGAAAACATATCCAAGTATATGTGGTACGAGTTTCAGCTTGTGGGTCGTTGTATTTTTGGAGTTACACTCCATGGAAAATAGGGTTTGTGACTAGTCCTGAAACTCGTCTAAAAATGGTGTTTCGGGTAAAAATGTCATAACTTCTTCATAATAGATCCAAATTTAGTAAGAACAAATGTGTTGGTTAGAGTACAGGCTGTAGTATTCGATGTAAAATTTTCAAATCCATATAACAAATATTCTGTGCAGGGCACGCTCTACAAGTTCACTCTCTAGAATAAGCCAAAATTCAACAGGGTATGCCATTTTTTCTATAACTCATTTTCTGAGAGGTTCCAAGTAGTGAAGTCTAGAGGAGTTGCATAAAAGACATTGAAGAACATTGTGTACCATTTTTAGATCTTTATTCATTACATGTACATAGTTATGATTATTTCAAGTTAGGGTTGTTGACTAATCCAAAATTAGTCATGTGAGACTAAAGCAAAGTTTGATGAAAATGCTAGTCTCTTGTTGTTAAAGTTAAGGAAGGTTTGTAGGTATGTGATCATATACACCAGGTCTATTATAGAGTTATAGATCAGATTTGGATGATGAAATTGATGAGGGATTTTGGTTGAGGTACATGTAGGGTACATTGTTGAGACAAGTAGTTGATGAGTTGACACATACATGAGATGTATAGTTGATGATGTTGGTACATCTTGATGAGTCATAGTTGATGTGTAGTTGATACATGATTGATACATACTTGGTACATAGTTGGAGGCACTTGTTAGTATTATTGTTGACACATGGTTTATGGATGATGTAGCATACTTGTATTGGTATATTATTAGAAGCACATATTGATCTTGGTGATGATTATGAGTTGTTGTGTTATGCTTCGTTGATGCACATATTTGAGAGTTGTCTTGGTGATTGATCTTGGTGAGTATATTTGATTTGGTTGATAAGATTGATGAAACAGATTGTTGTGATAGGTTATTTGTACAGGTTGATGCACTTGTTTATGGTACATGTTGATTACATGTTGTTTCATACAGGTTGGTGCATGGTTTATGCACTTGTTTATGATACATGTTGATTACATATTGAGGTACAGGTTGATGCATGGTTCAGTTTATTGGTATAGGTTGTTTGGTATTGGTACATGTTTACCACAGTATATCTCACAATGATAGTGTGAAAGTGGTTCCATCATTCTACTTATACGTCAGGGCGGTTGGACGGGGCAAGGATAGGTGGTTGTAGCCACCTTCCGGTTGTAGCCGGAGAACATAGGGGGTCGTATCCTCCTTCTGGTTGTCGCTAGAGAATTGGGGAGTTGGATCTTCCCTCAGGTTGTAGCCTGAAAAATTAGGGGGTTGGAGCCTCCTTCTAGTTGCAGCTGGAAAACAAAGGAAGTTGGTGCTCCCAATGAATGTAATTCTTAAAGACATATAAGAAAAAACATTTCGTGGTTTTCTCCCGCTTTGGGTTTCCACGTAAAAACACTAGTGTACTGTGTATGTGTATGATTGCTCATTTTTTCATTGCTTATTTACTCTACAACTATTGGATGATAATTCTACATTGATATAACACTTTCATATTGTGGTTAAAAAGGATTGAATTTCTCTATCACTGATTCACCCCCCCTCTCAGTGATCCAACAACATTAACCAAACAATTATTATTTGATGGTGACAATTTATCTTGCAACAAGATGTACATAACTAACATTAATCAATTGTCACAATTGATGCAAGATTTTAAAAATCCATAAAACACGTGAAGTTACAATAATTTTTTAATTTGAACTTAACAAATTGTAAAGCTATTATTTGACCATCAACACGTTGCTTTCAAATTGTAAATTATTAAATGAAAAACAAAGTATAACACCTTTATTTATTAGTCTTTAGGAAAAGGCATGTTTGTGCACCATGCATCAAATGCTTTGCTTCAATGACATGGTTTGAACCTTCATCCATAGCTTGAATGTTTTGGTCACTTATATGGGGTGTGCTTCCTCTTATAAGTCCCATGTAATGATTGACTTATGGAGTTGTTGATCCTAAAATATTCTTAGTCATTTATCAATCTCTCTCTTGTATATCTCGTTCCTACACATAGAAATTTTTCCACTTTGAAATTTTTCCACTTTATCGCGGGTTCATGAGTCTTGTTATAAATTCTGTCTCCTCCAAAGTGCACCGTTGTGTTTCTCCATAACCATAATGCACCAATACTTAGTTTATTTTAAAGTATTTTGCAGGTTCATCACATATTATCTTGTAAGTCCAAAATTTCACTATCGCCAAAACACAATGCCATGTTCTGCCATCCTCTTTTTGTACCATACTTAGAACTTTTTATATTTTTCACTGCGGGTTGAGTTTACTTATTCATCTCATTTGAATATCATGATGACTAGTCCATCCATCCGCTTCACGATACTTAGTTATTTCTTGAGATTTCATTTCTCTCTCGACACTTCAATACTTATCCAATTCAACCTTTATCACAGGAGCAAAGATCATATCACAATTCTTAAGAAATTTGTTTTCTTCCCCTCCATCCATCCGCTTTGTGATACTTAGTCATTTTGTGAGTTTTTATCGTGGGTCTACATTCAAACTTACTCCATTATCTCTTCCTATATATCAATATATTCGTCGTTCTGTAGTGAACCCTCATTTCTTCTTGTCACATTCTCTGAGTAATATTAAATGCAGATCCTACGAAAAATAACAAGTGGTTAAGTATCAAAGGGTCGTTATTAATGGAGACTTTCTCGAGACCATTCTCAATAAATTCAAATTAAATTCTCCTTAATCATCCCTTCAAAAAAAGATCTTCAAGCTATATTATGTAAAAATATTTACTTTGGTATTAACGTTCCAAAATACTGTACATAATCTGCCAACTTCTTAAGCATGCCGGCTAGAAAGAAAAAGAGATTTTATGGAGATACTCTTAATACATTCAGATGAGAAGATCCAAAAGTTCACTGGTCCAAAGCATACAAATACTATTGTACATTTCCGCCTCCAGAAAGAAATTCTAATGATATTTAGACGTCAGGAATTGCCAAAGCAGGGTGTGTTCTAGAGGTTTTTGATGCTACAAAGTTGGTTTCATGGTGTATAGATAAATATGAGAAATATCAGAGAATTATTCAGTTGCAAGGACAATCCCCAATTTCTTTGGCACCTTCAAATTTCAAGAAAATGTTCAGGTTACAGATCTAACGATGACTTTTAAAGTTGATGAAGCAAAAGAGTTCTCGAAGGCTAGAAATGGTGGTTGCGACCCTTTACAACAATATCTGGAAGACCCGACAATGATGCCAGAGAATTTATCAACTATACAAGACAGTCAATTAAAAAAACCATATCAAGAAATGGCATGGCTCTTTTCTAGGGTTGTTGGACAAGAATCAACTGCTACAATTTCTCGTTTAGCTATGCATATTTCATACTTTTCTATCCATGATAAATCAATTTTTGATCGGTTGAAAATTATTTCTGGTGAAATTTCTTTAAAATTATTAAATTTTAAGAAGAACATACAGTTCTACATGTCTGGATATTTAATATTTTTTATCACATATTGTCATGTAGTCAAAGGACTGCATTTAGCAAAACATGTCAACTGCAAGATGTTAGGATATTTCGACGCTTAGGAGTTAGTTAAGATCTACTTGGTCTAATGTGTCGTTAGGTAAAAGTGTGTTTCTTTAGTATGCATTAGTATGCATTTGTTGTTAGGAAATCTGATGGTCACGATATGTTCCCCAACATAGAGTGATATGACGGTTCATATTCTCCTCGATCTTAACGACTACATTGATCCGTGGCTTGACACCCGATTGGTCCATGATCTCTATTTAAAGGGCATGGAGGGTCATTTTCCGATGATCGATTGTAAGAAACTCTCTTGTAAAATCTCTATGTAATCTTTTTCTTTTGCATTAATAAACTACTCCAAATGGCCGCATTGGTTGGGGTCGTGGATGTTTCCTGTAGGGGTTTTACCACATCAAAACATCAGTGTGTTGATATTTTTTCTGGATGTGTGAGTGATTAATGAAGGTGTTCATCCTCTATTGGAATACGTGTGTTGTCGAACATGGTATCAGATCTTGTTTGAAGACCCGCTCCCATTGTAGATCCTGATCGTGATGCTGAGTTGCCTCATCTCTTGTTTCTTCCATTTTCGTACATTTCTAGGCCGAGAGGACTATCCCATTGCATTTGGAGTGCTTGTTTCATTTAGGACCACTTTTCATTTCACTTGAAAAGGTTTTTGTTTTCCCAAGATATGACTATTTCAGTCAGATCAGGAGGTATAAATCCTGAATATGCCCTTTTTAAATTTTTGCAAAGTATTATTTCATTTTTATATTGTTTGATTATGGGTTGCTACTCTTTTATATCTACATATTCTATTTTCCTCACGCTCTATGCGGTCTCGGAAAATTAGAAACATATAGGAAAATGTGCATTTTTCGGGTAATCTAATCGAGATCTAACCCTTGTTGTCATCGAGAAGCGGAATTTTTTTCTTCTGTGAAAAGTGTTTTTTATGAGCACGCTCTCCAAGGTTGTCTTCCACAAAAACACCCCTAATCCTCCTTCTAAACAATACAATATGTTTTGCTAGCTCACTTGGTTAAAAGTTGCCTTATTAAGTAAGAGGTCTTGAGTTCAAGTCTCATTTTTGTTACTTTTTTTTGAAAAAGTTCATGCATCCATTGAAAAGTGTATTTCACTTCAAGTATAAAAGTGAATCACTATAAGTAGCTTTAATATTTTATTTTAAAGTTATTTATTTTGCATGCAACTTTCTTTTATAAAGCAACTTTATTGTAAAAATAATCCCCGCTTCTTTTTATAAAAGTGGGTCACTTCATAAAACAACTTATTTGTAAAAGTGAGGTTATTTGGAGGGGTATCACCACATGGACCAACTTCTGCTTGTCACGTGACTCTTTGGTTCCCATTTATGTTTTTTTTTTAAAGGCATAACTTTCACATCCGAAGTCCATTTTCAGTGCCTCTTATTAAACCGCCTAATTTTTCGAGATATTTCCATCCGGATCATTAGTTTCAATTTTGAAATCCATATTATCTGCATATTTAATATGATTTCTTTTAGTGATCTTTTGTTTACCAACACCAACTACTTCCAATGGAAATATCATATGGAGGATTTATTAACAAGTAAAGACATGTACCATATTACCTTGGGAAAGGAAAAATAACCCAATGATGATGAACACAAATTCAAATGGGATAATAGGAATGACGAAGCACGTGGATGGATCAAAATGTCCATATCTCCTGATTTAAGGTTCCACCTTCAAGAAATTGATGACCTCGATGAATCTTGGGAAAATCTTGAATCTATGTTTGATAAACACAATATTATTCGAGCACATCATTTAGAAAATCAAATATTGAATTTAAGTCCAAATGATTTTCATTGCATTGAAGACTATCTATCTAAGTTTAAAACACTTAGAATTTTATGTGAAGAGAGTAACATAAAGCTGGAGGAAGAGCATTGCATCTATATTATTCTTTCTAAGCTAGGTAGATCATATTATTTGTTTGTATCTACCTTTATGCCATGAGAGATGCTCTAGGGAAATCTTATCAAAAACCCATTCTTGAGTCCTTTTGTGATGCTTTGATCAGAGAGCAAGATAAGTTTGTACAACTTGGAGTGGTCAACACTGCAGGTACCTCCTGTTATCGCACAGTTTGTAGGAAGGGTTTAGGTAGCTTGAGTCAAGGCTTCAAACTGGCGTAACAGGAGCTTCCCCACCCACTGTCACCTCGATGGGGAGCCCTTTCTATTTAGGATGGCTAATCCAAGGGAGACGTCCCTATGTAATCTGGGTTTCTGAAGGGCTAAAGGTTTAATGGATCAAGGTAAGAGATTCCCTTCATAGATTACAGCCAAAGGATGATAGTCAAAGAAGAGATTTTCCACTGAATGGCACCTGTTTGCGAGACAAGACAAATAAACTAAAGAATGTGCTGCAGTGGTTAGTACTTCACAATATCAATGACTATCGTCAACCATATATATGAGCAATGATCAAATGTAATTATTGACGAAGTCAATGATTACTAAACAAAGACAAATAGCTTCTATCACTTCTTCAATAAGTACAAAAGAGTTTTTAGCATTCAATGTATAAGATCAAATCCTTGTAATATATCACAATGCAATTTGTTATAAATCTGCTCACATATAAATATTGTTGCTGCGTCACAATTGCAGATTGGGGTGACGTCAGCCCTAATTTATGCTAGTTTTTGGAAAGCAAAAGGTGAACGTTTTGCACAATAAGTCAAAGAAAGTGAACTATGCTTCAATGCCAACCAAATTACAAAGTTTTGCACTTAAATAGGGGCCATCCCTAGTGTTGTTGTTACAAAGGTGACGTCAGCCCTAAAATCAAGTTATTTTGAAAGACAAAGAGCAGGTCGTTTTGCAATCTAGGCTTATGAAAGTGATCAACAACTCAAGGTCTATCAAACAAGGTGACAAATGTCACAACGTTTTATGCCAAACAAGAGATCAAACAAGTGTGACGACACCTATATTATTTTTGTCTAGGGTCAGGGTTAGTTAGTCAAAGAGATGGACGTTTTGACAAATCAACCAATGAAAGTACTTAAAACCTCTATGGCTACAAAGGGATGACTTAGCCGCAATTTTTAGTCCAAACAACGTTTCAAATAAGGCAAAAATCCATCAGCAATTAGGGTTAGTCTAGACGCTAGGGTTAGTTAGGGTTTCAAATAAAAAAGAGTTTGAAAGAGTGTTTAAGCACAAACAAGCTCAAGGTTATACTTTCTAGACTAGTGCCTTGGGTTAATGGAGTCAAATGGAGTGAAACTAATGGCTTGGAGAGACTTAAACCTAAGGACATGAGGGTTAGGGTTTGATAGTGCTGCTATGGCAGGGCCACCAAATCAAAACCCTAAAAAGAGAAGGCTTATTCAGGTGTAGCTAAGGCTAGGCCTAATGCTCCTTCTTCTTTCCTTAAGACTCTTTTGGCAAAACGGCTAGCTAATAAACACAAATCTATGGCTGAAAAATGTTGTTCAAGGACAAGGCTTTTCAAAACCCTAGAAGCAAACTCTAGGTGTAAACTAAATTAGGCCTAGGACGCCTTCTTTCTTCAATTTATGTTCAAAGCTAACTCAAGAAAAGAGAATGGCTAGTGTAACTATGGCTAGGCTAAACCTTCTCTAATCAAATGGCTAATAAGCTTTTACCATGGGGACATGAAGCCACAACCTACTTGTGTGTTGGCTCCCTAGGGTTTTAATGATTAAGCAAATATTAACAATATAACTATACAAGTAAGCAATTCTACCTACAACCATTCAACAAAGAAGTTTTGCATGCAAAATGTACTTACAAATTCATGAAGAGCATAATCATTCCCTAGTTGTAAACCTTCCAATGATAAATAGCACCATATGCCAAAAGATAATCCTCCAAGATGTAGCGCCTCAACTCCAAGAGACAAGAATAACCAAGAAAAAGACTAGAAAGTATCTCTCACAAGAGAGCAAGTTGTGTTATCCAAATGAGGGTAAAACGTCCTCAATATATATGATCTCTATGACCTTTAATTAACAATTAGGTCATTAAAAAACAACCGACAAGGTTGACATTACAATATTTCATTATTTGTCACTTAAAATGCTAAAAATGTCATAATAGAGCTAAAATGGGAGACGTCAAGCCCCTCTGGGGGAGACGTTGGCCCTTTTTGGGCATAATCAGCGTCCAAGGAGCAAAACGTTGGCCCCTCAGGGTCTCCTGCAAGCTGTCACACGTGCCACAAGGTCCAAACATGCTGCCACATCCTCCAGGAAACGTCCAGTCTGCCCTGGTGGCGTCCTGCCTATCAAAGCCATCATACCACCTGCAGGGGCTGATCCCCCGTAGGTCAATCTCTGCCAGAACGTCCTGATGAGGGCATCCTTCTTCTTCTTTGTGCAAGGGCTCATCACAAACTCTGTCCTGCCTCTGCCATCCTAGCAAGCATCTGATGGGCTCTTCAGCCCCATGGAGGTCCGAGCAAATCATCTCCCCATGTGCACCGATCCTCTGGTACCTGTCCGTCGGGCATGGTCCTGCACATCAAAGACTACGCCCTCCATGGGCTCATCAGTCCTAGATATCATAGCAATGTAAATCATATCTCATCATTAAAGTTATCAAACATATGCATGAAATCCCTAACAGATCATTTAAGAGGTCAAGGACATTACACAGATCTACTATACAAAGCTAAGGAAACCAACAGGACAACCTATTGGGCTAATACCCACAGGAGAAGGAAAGTTTCCTCAAAGGATCATTCAAGCCATGTGTAATGAGATGATATGGTTTTAGGGATGTTCAGTCATAGTAAGACCAAGGGCTAGTGTTGTCTGTGGGTGCCTTTGTAGGAGGCGAGTTGTACCTGTCATGGATGCATTTTTTCCAAGCCCTTTTATTGCCTTATCTTTCTTTTATTGCTTTTTTACTACAAGCTCTGACG
>JASDQU010710627.1:0-20419 GCA_032191745.1 Picea mariana
TTGGTATTTGCATCTTCTTTGTATGAAGTTTCACCCATGCATCCAAGATGTGCTAAGTCTTTTGGCACTTGAGAGTTTCTTAAGCTCTTCCTCAATGAGACAACTTCTTATTCAAGTTTCTCACAATCTTCTTCTTTCTTCATCATTTGGACATTCCTTACTTCTCCTATTCTTCTTTCTTCTTCGAGTAGAGTTTTCAAGGAAATGCTTTCTTCTCTTAGTTTCTCAAAGTCTTCTAATTGTTTCTTCAAGATTACAACTGTATTTTCACAACTACCCAATTCACTTCTTAGTTTTTTATGCACGTCTTTGAGCTTGCTATTTTCAATCTCAACATGCTTCAATTTTTTAAGATTCTCATATTCTAGTTGAATAATTTTTTCTTCATGATTTTCTTCTTCTTCATTGGACTTTTCTTTTTCAATGTCATTTCTTTCAATCCTTGGATGAGGACATTCAAATTCAACATGTCCTACTCCTTTACAATTAAAGCAAAAGAACTAACCTCTATTTGCTTCTTTGAAATCTGAGATGTTCTAATTTGCTTCAAATTCTTCTTCTTCTTCTTCTTCTTCCCTTGCATAAAGGTATGTAGCTTGTCCCAAATCTCTTTTGATGATGCACATGATCCCACCTTGAATTTCACTAAATCTGTCAATCCATCCAGGATGATATCTATTGCCAATTTGTTGTTCCTTTTTTCTTCCTTCTGAGTTGTAGTCTTTGGTTTCTTCAAATCATTGTATCTTGAAGCAACTGAGAACCAAACATCTGCCCCAAGAGATTTCAAGTAAATTTCCATTCTATTACTCCAGTATTCAAAATTGCTTCCATCAAATGGTGGAATCCCATTTGGAATTTTGTCTTCTGTTTCTTCTTAGGATCTTCCTTCCAGTGGTTAAATTGTACAGAAGGTAACCCACTCTGATACCAATTGTTGATACTGAGAGGAGGGTGAATAAGTATCAAGTACAATTTAAAAACCCTTTCAACTTATACTTAAACCATTCAATTATATACAATGAGCAATGAACAATAGTATAAGAGTTATACCACACAATACACCATGCATAATATATGAGAAATAATCAATAGTTATCGTTCAAGGGAAGTAATGACTTCCAATGGTAGATACAACTTCCAAATATAAAAGGAGGGATAAACCTCCAAGAGGAATATACAATCCTCCAATATCAAGAGAGGTTTGACCTCTCCATCCTTTCCTCTTACTTCCACCCAAGAATATATGAGAGATAATAAAAATTTACATTAAATCATCACCATCAACCAACCATCACATAAAGCCTCATAATGCTTCCTGAGACTTCTTCAACTTCTGTAATTCTTCAATTATTGGAATACTCTGATACTGTAGATAATATTAATCAATGTATTCTCTAAAATGCCTCCAAGTTTCACTCCTTGAATCCTCCCCTGAAAGAAGTTATAGAAATAACGGTAGACTTTATTCAATTCTGGTTTATTCAGGAGATCAAACATGTAGAGAAATCTACACGCTCAATTTTTAACATCTGATTTTTAAACTAGCTCACACGAAACTATAGTCCGTATTGTTTCCAATGAAATTGGCCCCGCTTCATTTGGATTCTCTATAAAGAAGTTAGGACTGTTTTACCCGAAACACATGTTTATTGAATAGCTTCAGGACTGGTCAAAAACCTTATCTTCCACAGAGTGTATTTCCATAATTATATCGAATCAAAAGATGAAACTGTTACCACAGGTACCTTGATATGTCTTCTCAATACCATAGCAATTTCACCATCTGAATCATTCTAGAAAAAAAATTATAGCAAAAATGGTATGATGACCTGTAAATAACATACCTTAGAACACATCACCAAAAGACTTCATCCTCCCTTGAAATCCTGCCTTCTTTACTTCTAGTTTCCTCTGAAATTCAACTTGTGTATCAAATGAATGTATAATTATATGTATTTATACCATTTATGTCACTTCCTTTTAACATTAGGTCCGACCTGACACTTTCTTGTTTTGTAATTCTTTTCTTTAATTATCTTCAGGGCCTGCATGTACTTCCTTCTTCAATTCATTTTGTCATCTTCAAAAATTCATTTCTCCTCAACCATGAGGATCCACGTGACATGCCACCTACCACCGAAAACAACATGATGTATACTATCCATCCTTGGGTTTTGTGTCTTCATGTGCATTGTCCTTCATGTCCAAATACCTTCATCAATCTTGCGGTCCAAAACCAATGACTAGGGTTGACATCAATGAGAACAACCAATCTTCCAATAGGAAGTTGTATGCATGGGGTTGGCTTAGCATTGTGTTGGCCCTCTCCCCTTGGCATAGTTTGTTGGAAATCTTGGATTTTATCATATCTCCAATCGGGGATTTTGATTCACATGTAGTAACTAACCTACTCTTGGGAAGTATACTAGGTAGATTACATGCAATACTTTGTGAGATATGTAGGACCTTGGGGCATGACCTGCATCTTTTCTTTCTATTATAGATCTACAATAACACTACAATAGTAGTATATTGTGACTTTTCCAGGGTAAACACTCATTGTATTGAGGAATGTCATAAAATATTTGCACCTTCTAAGAGATTTTAAAAGAATATGTTCATAGTATACTTAGGGGGGAGAAAAAAGTAGGGCCAAAATCAAAATCCTAATTAGAATCAAAATTAGGATAATCGAGTGCCAATGAATGATGTGAACTATCCTCCACCATTATTTTATAGTTGTATCAGAGTGCAAAATATTATACACAATTTTTTGTAGTCACGTTAATCTTGGTGCAACCACATGCTTCAATTAATTGGGATATTTATGTTTGACATTCTTAAATAGAAATGAAAGTTGTTTCCATAAACCTCGGAGCTAGAAAACCTTCCAAACATCATATTTGAGTTAATTCCTACTTAGTTTTTAGTCATGCATTCTTACCATGAAATGAAGGGAGGTATTGGGAGGATAGGAGGAACCACCTAGGTGGAACTTGGCCATTGAAGGGATGGTTATATTTGTATATTTTATCAAGAGTAGGTGTAACTGATGAATTAATGTAGTAGGAACTTCACTTTAGGTTATAGGTCATTGCCTAGATGCTAATGAAAGGGGGATTAATCTACCCCATTACCAAATTTTTAAAGGTTCTACTATAGAATTAGGTTTTCTTTTGCTCTTGTTGGCTAGGCATAGGCAATGCAAATAGAGCATAAGAAGAATTGGGCCCTCAGACTAGCCTAAAATTTTCATCCAATTTTTTATTGTCATCCTTTTTTAGGTAGTTATTCACATAAAATTAGGGATAAAAGTGTGAAGCATGGGTAGGTTTTCTTTTGGGTAGCCATGAGACTACATGGAAATGCTATAAAAAATGAGAATACATAGAAGGAAATTCAACAAATTACCATTATCTTCACCCTACATTGCCCTCGATATCTCTCTCCCTATGCCCTCCATGAGTTGTGTCTCCTTCCTAACCCTGGCCTTGAGCTCTCTCTCCCAGTCGGTGCCCTCCGCGAGCTCTCTCTCCTGGATGGTGACCTCCATGAGCTCTCTCTAACCCTACTTGTGATCTCTCTCTCCTAGTTCCCTTCCTAATTCTATGTATCCTTCCTTCTCTAGCGTTCCCTCCAAATTACGCGTGCCCTAGTCTTCTCTACTCTAGCTTCTCGGTGCTGGCTTCTACTCTACTACATCTCAAGAATAGGTGAGAGTTCAGTACGTCTCATGAATGGGCGCGAGTTCAATATTGAACTTTGGTTTTAGTTGTTTAGTTTTAGTTTTTATGTTTTAGTTTTATTGTTTTCCTTGTTTTATTGTCTATTGAATGGGCACAAGTTCATGAATATGTACCACATAAAATTTCCTTTTTTATTATTTCTTCTTAAATTTTTGTTCTATTTTCCCATTTTTCTTCATTCAATTGAAATAAATTTTTCATTGTTGTTAGGATTTTTTTCACTTCATTTTCCCCTTATTTCCTCTTTACTTCCTATCTTTTGGTTCCATGTTGAATTTAATAAGGATTTTTCATTGATAAGAGGATTTTTTTCCTTGTCCCCCCTATTTCTACATGAAATTTAGACTCATTAGATGTATTGAATTTGTAGGAAACACACGAGGGAGGAAAGAGGGTTGTTGAAAAACCAAAAATAATGTTACAATTTTTGTCTTCGAAACAACAAGTTCACTTTCATTCTATTTTTCTTCAATTTTTATATTATTTTGTGGAGGTTTTTTTTATGTATTTAAGATTTTCTACTAATTCATAAATAGAATTGATATGTACATAGATACAAGTCTACATCATGACATGCTCTTCATAGTTGTTAGTGCAACCCGAGGAGTACTCACAATAACATTTTCTACAACAATGTTTTTCTAAGTTAGAACCACCTCAATGACAACCCACACCTAATCCTTAACATGAAATAAATCATTGTTCAACAAATCATCTGCATTGCATTACTAAAATATCAGCATGCATAAGTTTGTGCTAACTCATAACCAAATTCCTTAGATCATCAACAAAATCTCTTAGTTGACTCAGTTAGCATGCTTATGACCTATGATGAACCAAGTTTATGAGGCACACTCTAGTGCCACTTACATAGAAAAATGGATTTCCAAAAAAAACAAGAGTTCGATATGCTTCTTGCCAACTTTGTGATGATCAAGTTGATGGTAGATTCTATCAAATCACTTGTATAAATATATCAATACTTCATAAATTAATCACCAAACACACCATGCACTATACTTACATAAATTTGCATTGATCTAGTTGTAGAATTGAACTCTACTACAATTATATTCACCATCAAGGTTTATAGTGATTCCTTGTATCGATTTGATCCTTGCAATTCTTATATCTCATTATTTTGTACCAAAAATAGATGTATATTTAATAAAAAATCACTATGTTGATCTATATTATCTCTTTTGTCTTTGTTGTCTCTATGTTTCTTTCTTTGTTTGAGTTTCTACAATGCACTATGCTCAATGCATTTAAGTGGCATAACTTTGTAATTCCTTCAATATGCTTCCACTAGTCTCATCCTGTTACATTACTTGATATCCTATTTACAAAAGCTCACCATCCATTGCAACTCTTCATCGTCAATAAAATGGTTGTATGCATAGTGCAACATAAGTTTTAGTTCTATCCATTTTTCTCATAGTTGAATGGACTACACACCTAGAGTCACTATTGTCGTACCAAGTTACAATTCATTGGTATAGTAGCGAAAAAAAATCAAGCTAGCTTTGAGGGAGTGTTTTAGTTCTTTCCATTTTTCTCATAGTTGAAGGGACTACACACCTAGGGTCCCTAATGTCGTACCAAGTTACAATTCATTGGTATAGTAGCGAAAAAAAAATCAATTTATCTTTGAGGGAGTGTTTTAGTTCTTTCCATTTTTCTCATAGTTGAAGGGACTACACACCTAGGGTGACTAATGTCATCCCGAGTCACAATTTATTGCTATAAGAGCTAGAAAGAATTCAAGTTAACTTTGAGGTAGTCTTCAAATCTATTGATTGTTATTAAAGCATTATATCTTTGGTTGACCTAGGGATTTAATTATATAATTGTTGATATCATCAATATCACATACAAGCTTTGATATCTTGATATCTTTGATATGTCATGGTACTACTCTTCCAGTGGGTGCAAAATATCACAAAGATATGTATTCTTTCCCTCCTCCATTGGATGAGCAAGTCAATGACAATTTTCTCGTGTGGATGAGTAGTTTGGTGGAAACATTCTTTCAAGTTGTTAGGTAAACTTTTGTATTGAGTTCGATCATCACAACGCCACTCTAATTTCTTCCAACTATCATTAACTAGATACTTGGTTAAAGGTTTTCTAATTTTTCTAAAGGCATGGGGTTAAGGTATGGGAGGGTTTCAATACTTAAGGATGTTTGATGTCACCACATAATACTTAAGGAGGGTTTGATTATTTAATTTCCAAGTCGAGTTGATGTCGTAGAAGCTTCAATTCACCCACCAATGTCATCTTACACTGACCCCGCATAGTGAGTAGTGAATGGAGCCATTGTTGAAATTTCTTCAAACTGTGCATGTCTGTGTCAAAATTTGACATGGTTAGACTAGACATATACCTTGATGGTATGGGAGGGTTTCAAGACTCAAGGATGTCTAATTTCCCGACCACATAATCTTTGAGATCGTCCATGTTTGCAACAACGTTCATAATGGGTGTCTCATTGTCAAATGTCGTTGTTTCCATATGTAGAATCTTTGTTGGAACTCTCTTGAAATGTCATGGAACTTCCAATTCAACCACCAAAAATGTCATGCATCGACCCCGCATAGTGAGCAGTGAATGGGGCTAACGTTGAAATTTATTCAATATGTGCTTGTATGCATCGAAATTTGACATGGTTAGACTAGACACATGACTTGACGGTATGAGAGGGTTTCAATACTCAAGGATGTATGATTTAGTACATAAACATTTTGAAAATTTTTTAACATTGGTCCCATTCACAAGTCACCATTGCCCATCATGTACTCTATCCCTAGTACAATGTCTTTTAATAGTTGTTTCCTTTAAAATTTGATCGATCAGAAAATTAAAATGAAATGAGGACGAGATGAGATGATATATAGAGTGGGTCTGTGAGTGATCTTTGAGTATAAGGGAAAATATCTCTTCCATGCCATACACAACACAAGGGAAAATGTTTCCTTTCTATACTCAACAATCCCTCAAGCAACTCCTTCCTTTTCAGTGCCCTCATGTAGGAAGAAATAGTCCAATCCATTGATTGATTTATGGGAAACCTACTGGAGTATTTCTTTAGCTCTTAAATAATTAATAAGAAACTATTTCATGGGCATGGGATTAAAGGTTTTCTAATTTTCCTTGCCTCTATGTTTATCTACAACCATCTATCTCTCTTTCAAGGTTTGTTATTCCGTCATTGTTTCATTAGTTTTGATCATTTCTAAATTTGGATTATTGAGTAACTAAGGGGAATATAGTGTGGGGGTTATGTGAATAATGGTGAGAATTATCACAAGAGAATTTCCATGAGGTAGGAGAATGCATGAATGACTCACACTTATTGAAAATGTTTAAACTCCCTGTTGATGTGGGGATTTATTTAATGTTGGAGGATATCAAAGATGTGTCATTGCGACTAAGTGGACATATGTTGGTGAGAACGATGTCATCATCTCATCATATTTAGTCACATATTCTTCAGAGGACGATGCCATTAGCTCATCATTTTAATTACTGCTGTCATCAACCCAGTCTAAATCATAACTACATCCTAATCATAACCACATCCTAAATACCTAGTAGACCTTATTAAATGAGGCCACATTACATTTATTTCATTCTAACTAACTAGTGGGCCTTATTTAATAATAAAAACCGTAATGGACCCAATCCGCTTTACATTAAATGACCACCATAACTATACTATTACTAGTTTAATGGGCCTTTTTCCCCTCCACCCCCCAAATCCATTCCAATTTAGATTGAATGACCACCATAACTATACCATCACTAGTCTAATGGCCCTTTCGCCCCCCTCCCAGCACCCCCCACCCATTACACCTCTAAGAAGGATCCCAACATTCCATACCCCTTTGGAAAGCGTTTCCCTTAATGTTTATAGTGTGGATGTACCACAATAAATGAGCGTCCCATGTATGGTTTCTAATAAAAAATATGAAGTAGTCCAAAGAGATAGCATCCCATGTGCAAGGGTTTGTCTCAATGCTCTAGTAGTCTAAGAAGTTCGCCCATAAATATAGGTCCCATGTACAAGTGATGACCCCCATGATAAAATAGTCAGTGTCCCATGTGCAAGTACTAACTGCAATGCTACAAGAATCCAAAAATATCATCCATAAACTTGGATCCCATCCCTGGTAGTTCATTTTTACACCCAAATGATGACTCTTGAGCTCAACTAATGGTCGAGTATGTCCTCAAAATTCCCACCACGGTCATGTGGATCCAAATAAATAGAATCCAAAAGATCATCCACATGGTTGTAAGAGGTCAATTTGAAAGCTGAAAGGAACATTACCATTTAATATTGTCCAAGATGAACACCAATAGTCATTATCATCTCGTAAGTAACCTCAAAGACATCATATACATCGGGTGGAGTAGAAGCATCAAAATGGAAAGTGAAAGTAGTTATCTTCCAAGAAAAGACAATTATTCATGTACCAACCATCACAATCATGCTTTGAATCCCACCAAGAAAATATATCTCATTTATACTCTTCACTAATATCATGATACGTTTCAAGAAGTTGTCAGATCGTCTTAAGCTCTTGTATTATGTGTGCGATTTGATCCTCCCAATTTTTTTCCATTATTTGGATCTATGAGGCTTTGGGGGCATTGAATATTGATCAAAAGAATAACATAATATCAAATAAAATACCCAAAAATCCTCTATCCAATGACATTGGTCTAGTTGCAATATGGACTCTCTGTCAAAAGATATATTATCTACAATATTGATGGTTCTCACAAAAAGGACCCTAGAATAACTTACTTTAAATCAATGATATCTCTTCCTATACTTCGATTGGAACCATTTTTTGTTTTTTAAATTGGATTTTGTTTTTAAGAGGAATTGAAATCTAGACTTGGTTTTCCCATATTATGCACATAAAGCTACAAGAATATATTTGAATGTTTCTACCTCTTTTTTCTTAGGAAAAAATATACAAAAAGAAGGAAAACAAATTCTTCCACTTTCTTTCCCAAGAAGGATCTCCAATACCAATTGTTATCTACCTTAGTTATAAAAATTAAATCACATATAATATATGCAAACTTAAGATTGTAAAGTCCCATTTACGTGATTATATAAAAATACACTTCAGGCATGGCAACACTATACAATGATCCTTTTGAAATAAATCCACTATTGTTCACTTGCCTCTTAAGGTAAGGTGACCTCTCATTGAGCTAAGATCGAACAAAAAATACTTCAATACATATCCATATACTTCAATACATATCCATAAAGACTATGTCTATCTTTATAGCTAACTAGAGAACCCTAATCATAACCACCTCCTAATTACCTAATGGACTTTCTTTAATGAGGCCACATTACATGTATTCAATTCTAACTGACTAATGGATCTTATTTAATAATAGCATCCATAATGGACCCATTCCACTTTACATTGAATGACCACCATAACTATATCATTACTACTCTAGTGGTCCCTTTGGCCCCCTAATTACACCCCTAAGGAGGATCCCAACATCTAGCCATAAACCATTGTGGAACTCTCTTCTCCTCAATAACACAATGAAAACATTTAAGGAATCTCCTACAAGGCTCTAATCTCACTCACGCCAACCCATTTATCTCATGACATAGCCAATATGCTCACTATTGAGCACTCTAGGCCCTCATCTAGACATCAACTATCATGAGCTTCTCTTCTATGTCATATCACAAGGGAGATCTCCCTTTTCTCTACTCCATAGTCCCTTGGATATCTTCTTCCCTTCCAATGTAAGAAAAAAAAGTCCAACAATATTGGTTTCACACTTTGAATGACCTAAAGGAAACTAATCAATTCAAAATATCCACTACCAACACTAACAAGGTTGCAGGTTTTAATGGTGCTTAGTACTTCACCTCTTGTCGTCATTCCAACCATAGCTTTTCCCTCAAAACCATCCAATTTCATATCATTTATTACAAGCAAATCCCCCACTCCCCATAGTTTTTTCCTAGCCATAATTCCATGGGGATTTTTCCTTGTTTGCATGCATAAAAACCATGTTTCCACTCAAGTTCTTCCATGAACAATGAGAAGAAGAGAATTTGGATAGGAAATTGGATAATGCACGTGGGAAAGAATTGTTCTTACGTAGAATGGAGAGTCTAATAATCATTCATGAATGAGGGTGAATAATCGTTTCCCCCCAATTTTATTCTGCATAAGACAAGTGTGCCCTTCCCAAGAATCATGGGGAAACATCGAGAAGAACACCCAATTAAAATATGAGTGGGAAATATTTTTAAAGAATCATGGGAAAGGAAGTTTTTCCTTCAAAGGAAAAGTGTCAAACTATATCACCCATGCACCCCCTTTACTCTTTCGTTCTTATGGTATCATGGTCCCCTTGTTACTTCTCAAGCAACCTTTTATGTGGATAATATATTAGCATTGTCATATCATAAGGACACCATGGAAATCATAAAAATCATACCATAATCCTTTCCCACAATGGAAAGCCATCTAAAATTCAATACTCAGACCACTAGGAACATTTACAACTCATTGACCTTATTTATACACAACCCAAATAATACATGAGTTTATGTATCATATTCTAGGGGTCAAGGGTAATGCATTCATTGTTGAATATTCTATAAGAGAGTTGTAACAATTAAAGTTTACTATTATTTTTTGATAAGAATTTTTATGTCTCAAAACTATACATGAATTGAGATATGATTCAACGCATTGTTCTTCTTACACGAAGAAAGCATGGTTTGAATAAAAGTCTCATGATACATAAGAGACCACTTTATAGTTGATTTTTTTTTTTTCCATTTCTATAAATCATGTAGTGCTCATTTACTGGCACACACATTGTGAAAGAAAAATAGAGAGTAGACATATTTTCTTTTACACACAAACAATTTCACAACTGCGACTACTATTTTACAAACGTGGCAAGAGAGACGACTATGTTACAAAACATGGAAAGAGAGATGACTATGTTACAGATGTTGCAAGAGAAACGACTGTTCAATGGCGTCTCAATAGCGACGTCAACGTGGCAATAACGACATTTGTTTGTATGATGTCGCACGTGCGACGTTATCGGGCAATATGGAAAAAGAAAAATTAAAATTTCCTCTATTTTTTTATAGTATGGCCAATTTTGTCCATAATGTCGCAAATAGAACATCGAAAGTTTTACAATATGTACTAGTGCGACCAATAGAATTGGGATATGATTTAGGTGATGAGACTAAAATCACAAAAGTTGGTTTTACAGGTAAAATTGGTGATGGATGTGATTCTAGAAGTAAATTGTTTCACATAAGGGTAATAATAAAACATACTAAGATCGATACATGGATAGATAATGGATCTCAATATAACTTGATTTTAGAGGAAGTGGTTAAACAATTGGGATTGACAACTAAGCTACATCATAAACCTTACTCACTTAAATGGATAATCAACAATCATAAATTGCACATAACAAAGCAATGCACTTTAAAGTTTGTAATTTCATCAAAGTTTGTGGATGAGGTAACGTGTGATGTGGTGCCACTCAATGAATGTGGAATGGTATTAGGCAGCCCTTATTTGTATGATCACAAAAAAATCTTCTACGGGGAACATAATCAATATCACTTAACTAAATAAGGCAATGAATATGTTGTACATGCTCATCACATAAAAGCAAATCAATCTCTTCAAACAATAGAACAATTAAGGAAGGCCACTTATGCAAGCAACACACCTATAATTGTGCCAAATAAAGCAGTTGATCTTAAGCATGAACATGAGATGGTTGTAGAATGGAAATTCAATCATACTTTKCTTCAAGATAAGATAATGTCGTGCAAGCACAWCAAACATATTAGCTTATTTGCAATCATATTTATGWTGTTATCACTRCTAATKTTTTCAACATGGATGGTAGTGGCTTCAGTAAGATGTGAAAGGGTACAAGTGGCTAACAATATGTTGTCAGTTGTCATGGTTGTTTTTCAATTGAGTGTGATGAGACAGGTGCACAAGATAGAGTTTAAAGACAAAGGACAAGTGGGGTGGCCTATCCCTCACTTGATGACTAGTTAATACCCTTTTGGAGGACTAAAAGGTATTAGTGGGGAGGCATGATCCAAAATGGATCTAGGAATACCTAAAAATAAAAGTTCTCGGAATCGGACGAAACTAGTGCCATTGCATCAAGCTCTTCGTGTTGATTCCGACCATATAATTGTTTCTGCAAATGGACATTGTATGCGAAATTTATCGTGTTCTGATCGATTTCCCAAATAGGAAAAAAGTAAAACTAGTCAATGTCAACAGGTCGTACTGCTGACGCCATTATTACGATAGGTGACATCAACATGAAATCATGATGACATCAGTAAGGACACATGGAAGCATGAGGATGTGACACGTGTCACTCATTTTTGGATTTTTTGGGTTGATTTGGACTAGTACAGAAATGACACCTGGCATTGTATGAACGTGACACGATACAGATGAAAGGTGGTTGTATGGATCTTGACATGGTAGGGTGACTGAGAATTTGAAACACCCATGTTTCCCCCTATTTGTAAATATAATTATATGAGCCAAGGGACTATGGAAAACTCAATATGTGTGAATGTTTGATTTGATGGACCTTTGTATAAAAGGTCAATGAATGTAAATTTTGTTATTTAATAGAAAATGAATAAAAGTTGCATGACTGCTAGAAAGGGGGTGTGATAAGAGAGACCACAAATGCTATGAAAGAGATGGTAAAGGGGACAAGGAATGGTTGCATTAACCTCCACCAAACAATACCTTACTAGATTTAATTTCTTAGGACTAGAACAGTCCTCTAACCTAGAAATGAATTATAGTCAGGCTGGTAGGTGGGAAGACCTCCTCAAGAGTTAACAAGGGAATGGGGCAGAGCAACCATCTGTAAGGCTTTTAGACCTGAGCATGGACTGGGAATTCGAGCCACATGCAATCTTGCTAAGGAAGGCAAGAAAGGAAGGTGTGATGGGTAGAGGAAGACCTACGAAGAGTGCAGAGACGAGAGACTAAGCTCTCGGGTTTAAGGAAGAACTAAGAAAAGAGCATGTTCTAGTCGCAGGAAATGTCTAGTAGGGTTATGTCACAAGATGATAAATGAGGATGATGAGTGACTAAGGAAGTACTCAGGCGGTCCTCCTTGCTTGGTATAGTGAAAACCGTTGCCAAGATCTTGCGAGAGGAGGAGAGTAACCTTTGTCCCTATTGTCGCTAAGCCAGAAGAAAGGATTATATCTTAGAGCATTGTGATCTAGCTTAGGGGTGGCTAGTGGTAAATCCTTTAGGAGTGACTGAGCCTATGGTTGGGTGGAAACGAGCACCTCGTTCCGTAGTCACATCACACCTTATGTTTCTGATAAGTATTTTCTTGTTTTATGTATTGAACTGGAATAATGGATGAATGCACGGGTTTATATATATGTGTGTATTTATAAATGGTTTATGAGTGGAATGGTCATGATATTTGTATGCACTCATATCCTTGTGAACTTATGCTTCTGACTGATAGTCTGTATGTCCCAGCTTATCCCTTGAGGCTTCTTGGGACATAAGCCTGTAAGACAGCCGAGATAGAGATATTGTGTCGATCTTAACCTGTCCATTAGATGAGGATACCTCTTTTAGACTCCTTGTTATGCGATCGGGATTTCAGGCCCAAGTCCTTAACCATTTCATGATCAATCTCAGGAAGGATAGTGAGGTTCAAGCCTTGAAAAGGGAAGACCCTTTCGTCTGGAAGACGAACGGACGAGATCTATTTAGGAGAACCTATATGACCAACACCTAGGAACCCTAGGTTAATCCTAAGGGAGCTAAGTCCTTCTAGCTTCGGGGCTTTGTAAGGCAACCAAGAGTTACGGTTATCTATAAGGTTGACCAGTGTTAGGCAGTTCCCCAGGTGATTAGGTGAACCTATCTTACCGACTAAATCGGGATCCAAAACTCCGAATGTTGGAGCTGTGAAGAACCTAGAACTGTAGATTGAGGGATCCTTCGGGATATTTCACAGCCGTCGATATATTAGGGACGTGTGGCACTAGCCACTTTAGTTTGGATATTGGACACTTTGGGAGAAGAGAGGAGTTTGCATTGCAAAACTCTTGAACGTCAAATCCTCGAGGTAACAAGAGTCGTAGATTTATAAATCTACGTGGTCGGATCATGACCGTGAGATATGAGGAATGTTAGAAGGCTTTTAGTTCGGGGTGACATGGTGCATTGGCATCGCCTAGGGTGACGTGGACCCCAACTTGACATGTCATGTGTCACTTAGATTCATGTGTATCACATACCCTATAGGCCCATTGAAACGTAACATGTGTCACCCTGACCCCTCCTACGTGTCAGTTCCTGGTACGTGTTCGCCTTACCAACATGGTTGACGAAGTGATCAGGACTTCAGGAGTCCGGGACTTTCAGACTCTGGATGATTTGGGGAGGTAGAATTGTAGAGAGAACAAAAAGGTCTGAAGGATGGAATCACATAGAAAGTTTTCAATACTTCGAGAGGTCTCACGCGTAGATAACAAGGAGATGTTCTGCACCGAAGAGTAGAACTCTGAATTCTCTGCTAATCTACATTTCAAAAGAGGATTAATCTAGTTGTTGGATTGGTTGATGGATGGACCTTCCCTACGGGAGGTAGCAACCAAGAAATTATAATAACGAGATGAAGCCACGGGGGCGCCACATGGCCCTCAACCAAGGAATTCTGAAGAACTTCAAGAAGCTATAAGATATAAACTAAGGGTCGGTTTAGAACCCAGTAGAAGTCATTAGAAATCTACTGGAAAGTAGAAGAGAATGAATCATATCGAGAGATGATCTGAGATGAGTTAGTTAAGGAAAAACAAATTTATAATTCCCCACCCCTTAAAAGATTATTAAGGAGTCGAGTGTGTTACAAATTGGTATCAGAGCATGGTTACAACACTTGGATTTCTTGGGCTCATGGATGAGTTGCGTAAAAACCATATTTAAATAACTTTAAGGGTGACACCCTACCTTACCTCTTTCCTAAAGAGTTTAGTTAAACCCTTACTGAAGAAAATAATGAAAACTTTCTACTATGTGTGTGTATTTAAGAAATATGAACTATGTCTTGTTCATAAAATAATAGACTGTTAACTAAAATCAAGTGTTTTGTCAGCACTCAAGCAGTCAGTGAATCACGGGAAACTACAAGCATAAAGGATGGTGATGTGCCATGAAGTGGGGGATGGCTCCCACAATAAAGATGAAGAATCTGACGAAAGGAGGGCGGTGGAAACCCCCATGTATATGGAGGGCAAGGCCAACAATGAGATATTGATAAAGGAGAAACAAAGAGAAGCTAAAATTAATGCATTGTTGTTGTAGATCTTATTCGATATATAGAGGTAGCTGCAGCATGGACTTGCAACCAATCATGTGGACCGACGACATACGAAGAGAAGTCAAATTCCACCTAAGATATGAAAATGTGGCCCTATAAGTGGCCACACTAGGAGGAGTACCTCGAGGAATATCCAACCTAAAGATAGGGGACACATCTAGAGAGTCCTCTAGAAAGGAAACTGACAACTCTGAGGGATCTTCTAGTAGAAAAACTAGCTCACATTCTCAAAAGAAAGGAAAGAAGTGAAATCATTCCAAAATTCATGACCCTGAAGAGTTCAAGAAAGCCAAACCACCCTCTTTTAATGGAGAGATTGAGAAAGGGGAAGAGGCAGAAGCTTGGTTTCTTGGTTTAAAGAAGTACTTCAGAGTCCATGACTACTTTGAAAACTTGAAGGCTCAAATAACCATCTTCAACCTGAATGAAAAGGCTTCCATTTGGTGGGAAGACCTTAAGAATGTGAAAGGAATCCATGAAGAGGAATTATCATGGAATAAGTTTGAGAAACACTTCAAGGATAAGTATTTGTCAGAGAAATACATTGATGGGAAGACTAAGGAGTTTTATGAACTCAAGTTGGGACAACTCATCATAGAAGAATATGTCAATAAATTCCTTGAGTTGTTGAGGTATGTACCTTACATAAAGGATGAAAAGTTAAAATTGCAATGATTTATTAGTGGGTTACCTCGGACCTACCATGACAGGATTGATTTTGATGAGCCAAAGGCCTTAGAAGACACTATCCGGAAGGTGAGGTATTGTTATGAACAACTCGGGAGTCAGAAAGAACCTCACGAGGACTGGAAGAAGAAGAGTAGTTTGGGATTCAATAAGAATAGGGTTTCAAATCCTCAAGATTTAAGAACTATAGGAAGGACTCTAGGATAAGATTTAATACTAGAAGTGTATATCAACAAAATTTCTCCTCCCATAGTGGAAATAAACCCTTTGGAGCAACGCCAGGAAAGACTGATAACCCAAAGAAGGAACCCTTGAAATGTTGGGGTTGTGGAGAAGAACATCTACTGAGGAATTGTCCACACATACATCATAACAGTAAGAGAGTCTACAGCATCCAAGAAGCTACCATAGTCAATAATGTGGCTAGGAGCATGCCACAGATTTATGGAACCGTGGATAATAAACAAGTCGACCACCAAGCTTCAGTGGTGGAGATGGAAGGTTTGATTTCCAACCATTTTGTTTCTATTTTAATTGAAATTGGTTCTATTTTGAGTTATGTAGCCCCTTGGACTATTGATCAGTGTAAACTACAACCAGTTAGACATGTTAAGCCATGGTTAGTACAACTATCCACTGGCACTAAAAGAAAAGTAGCAAAGGTCATACCAACTTGCCAATTGATTATGGATGGATTCCCCCCCCCAAGGTATCCTTAACATACTTACCCTAGGATCTTATGACCTGTTGATTGGTATGGACTGGCTAGCTGCTTATAAAAATAAGTTGGATTGTTACCATAAAACCCTAGAATGTGTAAATGAAGAAGGGAGAATGATAACCCTCAAAGGGATTTTGAAGCATGTCTTGGTGAGACGAATATCAGGCCTTTAAATGAAAAATTATTGCAGAAAGAGATGTCCTTTATATGCAATACAGGTGTTGGAATTTGTTGAGGATGAAAAAATGAACCTAGAAGACCACCCCATATTAACAGAGTATAGAGATGTGTTTCCAAAAGAGGTACCGGGTCTACCTCCGAGAAGAGACATTGACTTCTAGATAGAACTTGCATCAGGAGTAGTGCCAGTGTCTAGGACACCTTATAGGATGAGTACACCTGAGCTAGTTGAGCTCAAGCTACAACTAAATTAAATGATAGATAAAGTCTACATCTGACCCAATGTGTTTCCATGGGGAGCACCAGTCTTATTTGTGAAGAAGAAAGATAGGACACTCCGACTATGCATAGATTATAGACAACTCAATAAGACAACCATAAAGAACAAGTACCCCTTACCAAGAATCGATGACTTGTTCGAGCAATTAGGGGGTGCTTCCATTTTCTCAAAGATTGACTTAAGGTATGGATACCATCAAGTCCAAATTAGGGATGAAGACATCCAAAAAACATCCTTCAGGACAAGGTATGGTCACTATGAATTTGTGGTGGTGCCATTTGGATTAACCAATGCCCTTGCCACTTTTATGTTCTTGATAATAATGTACTCAACAAATTCCTAGATGGATATGTATTGGTTTTCATTGATGGTGTCCTAATCTACTCCAAGAAAAGAGAGGAGCATGAAGAACATCTTAGACTTGTACTTCAAGTACTAAGAGAGCATCAACTCTACTCTAAGTTTAGCAAGTGTGACTTTTTCCAGAAGAAGGTCCATTACTTAGTCCATGTTATTTCTAAAGAAGGAGTGGCAGTAGACCCTAACAAGATCAGATCTATTATGGAATGGCCTACCCCAAAGGATCTATCTGATCTTAGATCCTTTATGGGATTAGAAGGATATTATAGAAGGTTTATAAAAGGATTTTCCAAGATTGGTTGTCCAATCACTGCCCTTCAAAAAAAGGGGATTAAATTCACTTGGAAATCATAATGTGAAGAAAGATTTCAGGAACTAAAATACCTTTTGACCCATGCACCCGTACTAAAGATTGCATACCCTGATAATGACTTCCTTGTATGCACATATTCCTGCAAGGAAGGACTTAGAGGATTCCTTATGGAAGAAGGGTGTGTAATTTTCTATGAATCCAAAAAATTGAATGAGCATGAAATCAATTATGTGACACATGATCTAGAGTTGGCTGCCATAGTGCACGCTTTAAAAATGTGGAGGAATTACCTCCTGGGTAGGAGATTTGTACTTATGACAGACCATTGTGGGTTGAGGCACCTGTTTGATCAACCAAAAATCAATGCCAGGAATCCTAGGTGGATGGCTCTCCTTAGTGAGTTTCATTTCAAAATCAAACACATCAAAGGAAAGGAAAAAAGGGTGGTCGATTCCCTTAGCAGAAGTGTGAAAATGATTCACTGGGTGAGAACCTGTGAAACAAATGTCAAGGAAAGAGTTAGGAATGCACAAGAAACAGATGCATTATTCAAGACCGTGACCTTGTACCTAAGGAAATATCCTACATGACTAAAGTATGAAGTCTATCAGATGCTCGATGAAGGCCTACTAACTTACAGAAACAATTTTTATATCCCAAGTTGTGACGACTTGAAGAGGTTCATAATGGATGAACTACACAAGAGACCATATGTTGGTCATCCAGGTTATCAGAAAATGATTACAACCACTAGAAAGCAATTTCATTGGCCTGGATTGAAAAAGGACATAGCCAATTATTTAGCTAAGTGTCTAGAATGCCAGTAAGTTAAGGCAGAACACCGGCACCCAACAGGGTTGTTACAACCTCTACCAATTCCAGAATGGAAATGGGAAACCATCTCCATGGATTTCATCACTGGATTGCCAAAATCGGCCAAGAAGAATGAAACAATCATGGTAGTGGTGTTAAAAGTGAGCAAGTTTGCTCACTTCACTCCTGTCAAATCAACTTGCAAGGCCATAGATATTGCCAACATATTCATGAAGGAGATATTCATACTACATGGCATGCCTAGGGAGATTGTATCTGATAGAGACACAAAATCCACTTCAAGCTTTTGGAAATCCTTGATGGCTGGTTTTGAGACTAAATTGTTGTTTAGCACAACCTATCACCCTCAATCTAATGGACAGAAAAAAGAGTAAACTAGATATTAGAATACATGTTAAGGATGCATGTACTGCATCAGCCTAAGAAGTGGGAAGACTACCTTCCATTGGTATAATTTTCCTACAACAACAGTTATCAAGAGTCACTGAAGATGAGCCCTTTTGAAGCCCTCTATGGTAGACAGTGCAAGATTCCAATTAGCTGGAGTAATCCAATGGATATAATTACAATTTGACATGACATGTTAAAAGAAATGGAACAAAAAGTGATTTAGATAAAGCAAAATTTGAAGATTTCTCGGGATAGACAGAAGAGTTACGTCGACAAAAAGAGAACTCCCAAAGAATTCAAGATACGAGACGTCTATCTCAGAGTTAGGCTCAGGAAGAGTTCCCTAAGAATGGGAGCTTGTGCCAAGATGGCACCTCGGTATTTTGGACCCTTTGAATTCTTATATAGAGTGGGAACTATAGCCTATAGGCTAGCACTCCCTCCCAAAGTAAAGGCACATAATGTTTTCCATGTTTCATTATTGAAGAAATATGTACATTATTCTAATCATATAATTAACTGGTCTGTGATCCAGGTGGAGCCATAGGGACAATTCTTGTCGAAACCCCAATGCATATTAGTCAGGAAGAAAACCCTACTCAGGAATTGAACCATTGCATAGGTCAAGGTGCAGTGGAAACACTTTGGCCCAGATGAGGCTACGTGGGAAATGGAGGATGCCATGAAACATGAATATCCATTTTTGTTTACTTCTCTATATACAAAGCACATTGATAGATATAACATCGAGAACAATATTCCTTTAAGGGGGAGGGAATTGTAACACCCTTGTTTGTAAATATAATTATATGGGCTAAGGGACTATGGAAAAATCAATATGTGTGAATGTTTGATGTCATGGACCTTTGTATAAAATATCAATGAATGTAAATTGTGTTATTTACTAGAAAAAGGATAAGTGTTGCATGACTGCTGGAAAGGGGGTGTGCTAAGAGAGACCATGAATTCTATGAAAGAGATGGTGAAGGGGACCATGAATGGTTGTGTTAACCTCCATCAAACTAGTACCTTACCCGATTTAATTTCTAGGGACCATAACAATCCTCTGACCTAGAAATGAATTATAGTAAGGTTGGTAGGTGGGAAGACCTCCTCAATAGTTAATGAGGGGATGGGGTAGAACACCCATCTGTAAGGCTTTCATACCTAACCATGGACTGGGAATTCAATACACACACAATCTTGTTGAGGAAGGAAAGAAATGAAGGTGTGGTGGGTAGATGAAGACCTGTGGAGAGTGTAGAGACGAGAGACTAAGCTCTTGAGTTCAAGGAAGAACTAAGAAAGGAGCATGTTCTGGTCGCTGGAAATGGCTAGTAGGGTTATTATACAAGCTAATAAACGAAGCTATTGAGTGACTGAGGAAATACTCAGGTGGTCCTCCTTTCTTGGTATAGTGAAAACTGTTTCCAAGATCTTGTGGGAGGAGGAGAGTAACC
>JASDQU010710629.1:8659-18830 GCA_032191745.1 Picea mariana
GGGATTTTTTCTTCTTTTTTCTCATTTTTTTCTTAGGGTATTGGTGCCCTTGATGGTTTTCATCAATACTCTACCCCATGATGCATGTGAGGCTTTTCATCACAAGGAAGGTTTTATTACAAATTAGAGGTTACCTCTTAGAATATTTCTCATTAAAGCCCTATCCTTGGTGTCTTGGTTAAGTTTTCACCAAGGAATTTTATTCCTCTTTTACTGTTTTTTTTTCCTTTTATATTTCCAATAGGCCTTGGAAATTAGAATGTGTTGGGAGCGTTGCTTCCCTCAACAACATTTAGTTGTTGAATCTAAAGTAAGATTGTGAATTTATCTCATTTTAATAGTTTTTTCGTAGATCTTGAACCTATAACCATTGGACATGAGAGGTATCATTTCCTCATCTATTTTTTTGATCTTGATTGAGCCATTCTCATAGCGTGTATATATTTGGTATGGTCCCATCCATATTATTTTCAACTTGCCCTTGAAATATTTGAATCTAGAATAGTAGAGAAGGGCCCAATCTCCCTCTTTGAAAACCCTAGACCTGGTGTCCTTATCATGMCATCTTTTTCTTTTTTGTCATACTACCTCAATGTGAAACAAGGCTTACTTCGTATACTCATYTAAAGCATTCAGTTGTTGGATTATTGAGAGGRGGGGTGAATCAGTAATAGAGAAATTTAATCCTTTTTAACCATATAATCCAAGTGTTATATCAATGTAGCATTATCATCCAATAACTGCAAATTAAATAAGCAATGAACAAATGAACAATCATACACATACACAGTACACCAATGTTTTACGTGGAAACTCAAAGTAGGACAAAACCATGGAATTTTTTTTCTTATATGTCTTGAATAATTACATTCATTGGAAGCACCAACTTCCTTTGTTTTCCAGCTGCAACTAGAAGGAGGCTCCAACTCCAAGATTTCTTAGGCTACAACTTGAGGGAAGCTCCAACTCCCCAATTCTCTGGCTACAACCAGAAGGAGGCTACAACCCCCTAAGTTCTCCAGCTACAACCGAAAGGTGGCTACAACCACCTATCCTTTCCCCATCCAACCGCCCTAAAGTAGAAGTATAATGATGGAACCATTTTCACACTGTCAATGTGAGATATACCATTGTACACATGTATCAATCTGTACCACTGACCTGCATCCAATATGTACAACTGCATTGTAATCAATATGTACCTGAACTAAACATGTATAAAAAAAATACAACAGGTACGCGACCTGTAGTGTTGCAGCACGTGTATGTGTGCACCCTATATGTTATGCAGCCCGCGTATGTATGCGATCAAATTGTTATGCAGCCTGTGTATGCCTTCTAAAAACTAGGGTTTTCTTTCTCTTGAAAACTTGTGACCCTCGGTAACTTTTTCACATTGATCTGTAACCTGTCATTGTATCCAAACTATAATTGTACCCTGTACATGCATCCTCATACATAACMTTTACCTAAAGCATATACATCTCTCTCTATTCATGTGCCATATAGGTGTGTGTAATCATGAACAATTATAATAACCCTCGCATGATCTAGTCATCAAACCCTTTTTGATATTCATCCTATCAATACATCAACCACTTCACAATTACAAGCTCTCAACCATGTACCAAAAAAACCCTTATCCATATGCCAAGAAATACAAGATGTGCCTCAACAAGAAGTATCAATGATAAATAAACTAGAATTGTATTTCTATAGATCTGACTTATGCAGAAGATCCCATGCAGCCACTAGTCTCTCTAGGGAGAATTATCAAATCTCCATAACCATTTCTCATGCATACATCAAAATCCAACTATATAGAAATAAGTCATACATTTTCAACCAATGGATAGATATGATGTATCTGAGCACTCTAGACCTTCCTAGGAGCTTGATATCAGAATCTAGAACCTCTGCATCTTCATCTCTTCAAGTTTCCATGGATTTACCAACATGTATGCACCCTAATACACTTCTAGCCCGCGTATGTACGCACCCTAATACAATGTCATCCCATGTATTGTATGCACCCTAATACATTGTCAGCCCGTGTATGCCTCAGAAACTAAGGTTGTTTAGTATTTTTTGTAATTCCGAAACTTTCTCTGTCAACCCTTCATACTACCTTAGACTTTTGCAACTTCAGATGTATCAATGAGTACTTGCAATAATCCTTACACAACAAAAGATATTCAATGTGTTCAAGTGTTCTTAAATGAGAGGGCCTTTCCTCTTATTTATACTTTCATGTAGCATCCCACTTTCCTTATTTTAGGGAGTTATCCATTAAATTAATTATTTAAATAATTTATTTTGCAAACACTTTGACGTTTTGGGGATTCTAGATGACTCATGAGGGTCCTCCAACTTCACATGGCCATAACTCTCTAACCGTGAGGAGTTATGTGACGTTCCACATACCACTGGAAATGGCATGAAAAGCACTATCCATATAGGATAGTTTCACTGACAAATTCACTAAACTTGATCTTGTTGTTCCACAATTAATCATGGGTTCTCTAACCATACTTCTAGGATAACCTAATCCACAAAGCATCTTCCCGTGAGGGCTTTCACCATAAGGGACCACTTTGGAGTTCATATGTTTGTACTTATTATCAACCATGAAAAGACAATAATGAGTCATATTTACATCAAACAAACTTGGGTCCATTACCCAAACCTTTGTGCTATTGGGCTTTCTTCAAGGGTTGACATCAATGACAACCAACCTTAAACAACAATCTCCCCCTTTCACATTGATGGAAACACTTTGATGCAATATTGAAATCATATTACTCATGCTTCCCCTGGAACCATGCCTCTATCCTCTGCATCTCTGTGACCATTTATCCCCCTAGAACCATGCCTCTGTCCTCTGCATCTAATAAATCTCTCCCCCTTTGTCATCAATGGAAAAGGTATCTTTCCATCCAGGGTTGCTCCCCCTAACTGAATTTTCCTCTTTATGGTGCTTCCTCGTGTACATCTAAGACATATAAGATAAGTATTCAAAATAATTCATTTTGGAGTAGAAATAACTCTGAGTCTCTGGCAAAGATACTCAAATGCTTCTCGTGGTAGTGATTTTGTAAATATGTTTTCCACTTGTTCTTTTGTGCCCACATACTCAACTCTCATGTTATTTTATGCAACCTGTTCTCATAGAAAGTGATACTTGATTGGAATGTGCTTCGCCTTGGAGTGCATCATCGGGTTCTTTGAGACACTGATGGCGCTTATATTATCACAATATATTGGAATGGGCTCATCATACTCAACCTGTATATCTGTCATAGTTTGTTTCATCCAAAGAACCTGTGTACAACATGTTGTTGTTGCAATATACTATTCCTTGGTTGTAGATAAAGATATTGATGATTGTTTCTTTCTTAGCCATGATACTAAACACTCACCCAAGTAGAACGCTTCTCCACTGGTGCTTCGTCGGTCATCAATACAACCTACTCAATCTGCATCTGTGTAGGCAATAAGTGATAGATCCTTTCCTTTTAGATACCATAATCCAAACTCTTATGTTCCTTTGAGATATCTAAAAATCCTCTTCACTCCTAATACATGTTATTCCTTTGGTGTTGCTTGAAATCATGCCACATGTCCAACTACCTGCATTACATCTGGTCTAGATGTTGTCACATATAGTAGGCTACCAATCATTGACATGTATTTCCTCTAATATGTAGACTTTGAATCATCATCTTTGCTTAACTTGCAATTGGTTTGCATGGGAGTGATAATTGGTTTGGAATCTTCCATTCTGAACCTCTTTAGCATTTCTCTGATATACTTGGTTTGAGAAATAAAAATTTATTGGTTTCTTTGACGTATCTGAAGTCCCAGAAAGAAGGATAGTTCTCCAAGTAATGACATTTCAAATTCATTATGCATATCCTTTGCAAATTTTTGACTTAACCTGTCATCATCACTACCAAAAATAATAGCATCAACATAAAATTCAATTAATAAAATACAATCTTGACTTACCTTGATGTAGAGGTTGTTGTCTGCACTTCCTTTTCTGAACCTTGCATGTTGTAGATATTTATCTAGTCTAGAGTACCATGATCTAGGAGACCATTTAGACCATACAAGGCCTTCTTTAATTTACACACATAATCTGCGTTCTTTGACAATTCAAATCCTTCTGGTTGTTCAATGTAGACTTCTTCTTCAAGTTCCCCATTTAGAAAATATGATTTTATGTCCATCTGATACACTTTAATATTTTTGGAACATGCATAAGCTAAAAGAAATTGGATTGCTTCCATTCTGGCAACTGGTGCAAATGTCTCTTCAAATTTGATTCCTTCAACCTATGCATATCCTTTACATACCAATCTAGCTTTGTTCCTTGTAACCTGTTGTTGGCACAGGGGCAGAACCAAGGCTCAACTCTTCAACAACGCACCAACAAAACCCTAACTATCGGTCCTTTCAGCAACACCTGTGAAGTAGATGAAGTCTCACCTCAGGTAGAGGTAGGGGGGTTGCAGGACTCAGGTGTCTACAACCAAGATGGGACATAGATTTGTGATTAAAACACTTATCAGAGCACTTAAACAACAATATGCCTTATTTCACGAGTCTCATTCACATCACAGATTAAAACCTAAGTACATATTGACGCAGTAACAATGAACATATACATCGCACTTAGCATCATAATTCATATCTATCACATTCAACATAGACTAAGCACTAAGAATTCATAGATCTATCTATCATTCATAACATTCATTGCACTAATCAGATCCACAACATAAGCATTAGATCACAAAGCAAACCATCAACACAAGATTTACATGGTTGACCCCAGTGTGGGGCTACATCCACAAACGACTTCTTCTTCTTTATTAGTCTTTTTCAATCTCTTACATTTTTCTTCTCTTGTGCACTAAGCCACAGATCCAAGCTTCGAACTGGACAGATTATCTGCTCATTGCGCACCGGATCCACCTTCCCAAAATCAGGTCAAGGCATAGAGTCAACTCCTCTATCAAGCACAGAGCCTTACATACATGTTTTTTAGCACAAAGAAACTCAAGACTATTTGCCTCTTACACTTAGCTACTGACTTAGCACATAGCTACTTATGTCGCTTAGCTAATTATTTATACATTTACAAAAAGGCCTAATCATGGGTAAACCCATGGGCCGACATCCCATAACCCATTACATAAACCCTAATGAACCCCATGTTGGGTCCACAAGCTCGTAAAATAAGTGAGATCCTGTGATCTCAGCTCCACCTGGGT
This sequence comes from Picea mariana, assembly GCA_032191745.1. NCBI lineage: Eukaryota > Viridiplantae > Streptophyta > Pinopsida > Pinales > Pinaceae > Picea > Picea mariana. Next base: position 13,939 of record JASDQU010710629.1, read on the forward strand.
TCTCCATCTTCGACCAGCATGTTGAAGTCCCAAAAGTGGTCAAACATGACCAATTTTTCCTTAAAACTTGGTCAAGGTCCAACAGGCCCCCAACACTCACCTGTGACTCATCCCGAGTCACTCATATCTGGGCAGTGTTGCTTTGAAGGCCTCAAGCTTAGCTCAAGCTGCCTCAACTTGTTGCTTCACCAAATCCTCTTGCTCGGAGAACTCCTCAATCATTTTCTCTGAAAAAGGCCTTTCCAAGCATTGTTCCACTGTCGTAACCACTTGGTATGGATGCGAGCCTTGTCCTTCAATCTCTTTAAAATTTGTGCAGGCTTCATCCTGCACCGGTTGTAGTCTCTGTGTAACTTCCATGACTCTACTTTGGATGGAAGTAATCTTCTTTTGGACTGCGTGTTTCTCCTGTCATCTCTTCATTCACTCGACCACAATGAGTAGATTCATTTGTGCCTGCATTCTGGAAGCATGCTATTGTGCCTCCTGCAGTTGTGCTTCCAATTTCCTCAGCTCTGGATCTTCTGCGAGGTGTTCATAGGTTTGTGCACTTCAATCACTCAACTGCTTACATTCTGAGGTGAGGGCCCTGATCCTTCCAATTGTGCTCTTGGATACTTCCTACCTCTGATCGCTCACTTCTTGCAAAGTGCTCGGCACTGCTTGGATCTCTAACTCTGTTATCCTTGCTTGAAGTTGTTGAATGGCCTCAGCAAGCTTCCCCACTTGAATCTCAACTGACTCTTGTTACTCATGTGCCAATCCTGACACAGAGCGGAGTTATTTAGTTACCGCTTCTTTGATCGCAGTCTACTTTGCGAGCAGCTGGTCTTTTTATTTCTGTATATTTGTTTTTTCCTCCTCGAACATCGCCTGAATTTCATCTTTCTCCTTCTTGTAGGAAGTTACGCAAGACTGTGAAACTCGTAGTTTCTCTAAGACCTCCTCCTTTTCTTGTTTCAAGACTTATGTAGCATGTTCCTTTTCTTCTTGGACTAGTTGAATTCGAGCCTTTTTTGCATCTGCTAGTCTTTGTAATTGGGTGGGCTCATCCCCCAATTCTGCAATATTCAACGAATAAGGCACAATAGGTATTGTGTGTATTGAATGGATGGCTTGTTGTATCTCCTTCAGCTCCTTCTCGATTCTTTCGTACAATGTTTCCTTCTTTTCTCTATATTGATACAAGATATCCTCTGAAGCATCCTCCATGGCTGCGATGATTAGATCGACGTCGTCCTCTATGAGCGTGGCCTTAATCTTGGGCTAACTGGTGCACGTCTTCTTTCTTTCCGAAGGTTTCTCTAGAGAAGCCTTCCTTTTCTGCGAAGTCTCTGTTACAACAGGGGGATCTCGAGGCGGTGTATCTTTGCCTTCTTCTTGTGTTTCTCCATCATCCCCTCCTCCCTATCCATTTCCTTGGTCTTCTCCTCCTCCTTATGGCGAGCCAGATCCATCTTCTACAGAGGCATTGTCCTCCTCATAAATTTCTATATGTTGGACTTCTACCTTTTTCTTCTTTTTCTTTGCGCTGCTCTGCTTGACATGCTCGACCTGGATGACCAAGGATCTTCCTATGATGTCCATGTCAGAGAACTCTACATCTTCAACCAGTATAAGGAACTCCGCCAACCATTCTTTGGTGATCTCCTCCATGTCTTCGTCAGTCATCTTATAATAGGACTGTAACTCCTCCTTGCTCTCATCCATGCACGCAGTGATATAAATAAAGTGTCGATCTGCATGGAACTTTGCTAGCAGTCTGTATTGGTGCAATGTATTCAGTGTCATGCATGTAAATGCCTCAATAGAATGCTTCAATTGTTGGTAGTAGGCATGGAACACAATGTTCTACTTCCAGTGCTTCGACATGTCATTTGTATACCACAAGGTGGAGAACCTTGTGGCCAATGGCTCCGATGGATCAACTTCTAGAAATGTAGCTCCTTTCAGCATCTGCCAAGAGACAAATGTGATCAATACAAGTAACCAGATGAAATGGAATTCACACCCCTGATCCTGTGCTTCACGGCAATATTTCTCAAGCTTGTTGACAAGGCAACTCTCTGATCTGAAAATAGTGGCCTGACTTGTTATTCTATGCAAGCACCCTCTACTTCATTAAAATAAACTTTACAGGACCTTGCTTCATGTGTTAAAATATGCAAAATATATTATGTGCCAAGTTTATGCTTCTTCTTTTAAATGTTCATGTGTGAGGAAATGTTCTTTTAAATGGTTAAATATGTGCTTTAAATAAATACACAGCAACATAACTTGCAGCAAATAAACCATCAAACTCACAACAACAACAAGATGATAAAGGAGTTCACCCCTCTCCGGGCTACATCTCCTTGAGCCTCCATCAATGGACTTGGCTCTCTGGGATTAATTTGTCAAAGATTCTTTTACAAGTTTCTGCTCAACTCCAATGGAAATTTTGGTTGTACCATTGGGATCAGAATACATAAAAACCCCAAAAATGACTAATAAAAGTCTGAAAACGGATCATGGCTCATCCAAGCATGACCTCTTCTACATGTGGCCTTAAGCTTCCCTGAGATTATTTGTGGAAAAAACACCTGTAAAAGTCCTCAAATGGATCTGAAACCTATCCCAAAATGTTCAGAGCATATTAATTAGCCAAAAATGATTATTCAATCACAGAAAACAAACATAGGCTCATCTGAGCAAGACCTCAAACAATGAGGGCTTCAAGCTCCTTGGAGCTTCCTGAAACTTCAATGGTTAAAAACCTGCAAACGAAGTCTTCAAATGGCTGTGAAAATAGTGCCAATGGATTCAGAATGTCCAAAAACCCCTAGCTGGGCTTTTACGGCACCTCATTCGGCCAAAAAATGAAGAAGATAGGCCTCCTGCCATTCTCTTCCTTCAAGCTTGTTGTCTCTGGTTCGCCAGAACGCACCTCTTGTACGTTCAACCAAGAACACGCTCCAAAATGTGTGCTTAAACCCAGCACACATGCATAACCAACAAACGGATCAAACTGTAGGATGGTTATGGGCGCGCCAGCCCCTAACCGCCAAGATCATGGACATATGGGTCCATGTCCCGCACAAAAGAGCTCGGTTCCAAGAGAAAATATATGTGTGCCAAGTGGTGGCCATGTGGTTGGCTGTAACTGTTTTAAAAACAAATCCAAAAATGCACGCACACAAGTTGTGGCAAAAGGGTCATATGAACGGTCATATGAAATCGGGGCTAATCGTTCAAACCTACTCCCGCGCATTTGATTTGGGCGCATGGTCATATAAATATATATATATATAAACCATGAGCTAAACTTCCTTTAAAAATATGCGCACCAAACTCCGTTTACACAATGGTCATATGGTAATAATACAACCACGGGCCGGGGCTAAACCCCGGCCCAACCCCCCACCATATTAAACAATAATGCGATTCAAATAAATATCAAACCATATATATAATAAGTCACATAGTGCGGTGCGTTGGCAGGGAGGATTTTGTAAAGACTTGACCAGTGGGGAGGTCCACGGTTCGAATCCCACAGAGTCCATAATGTTTTGAACTAACAACCAATACAACGGTGCCATGTGGCAGCCCATGACTGGGCCACGTGGCACCACACCATTTACCAAAATGATGCCACGTGTCACATCATGATTCACCCAAATCTGCCAATAAGTGAAGGCCACATCATCATCTGCCACCTGGACGTACGACCTCTGCCACATTAGCGTACGGTCATGCCACATCATCATCCGTACGGATTGTACAGACTACACAGTCAGCGTCCCTTTTTTTACATGTTTGACGATTCAAACAGATCGCGATATCTCTCGCTCCTGACGTTCGTTTGAACCCAAACGAGTTGCGTTGGGTTCATGACGACGAGGAACACGCACCCATTCATTTTGAGGAAATTCCGAGAACTTTGATTTTTGAGCTAAATTTTGACCCCTGGTCCAGATTTTGATCACTCTCCCAGTTCATTTGCATCCCCTCCATGCACTTCCCAACGAGGTCTACTACAAACCTAGTGACCTGTGTTGAACGGTTCTTTCTAACGAGCTTTCCAGTTATAAGGTGGCAAGCGAGGTGCACTGCACCATCCTAGATAGAGGCTACCTAGTAGCCTCATTTTCCATTTACTACATCACCATAATCCTCCTTTATGTGTTGTGCCAGGGAGCGATCTGAATTCTTCCCTGGGTAGAAATCCTGAGGGTCTAGTCCCTGCATGCTCAGTCCTATAATCAAGTGGATTAGCGTCGGATCCAGAGTAATGCGCCTATCGAGCCACAAATATCCTCCATGGTAGCACGACAAGAGGATTTTAACACAAGCGTTAACCTCTTGATGTCGACCAAAGTGAGGGATCTTCATTACATTCAGTATCATGGACTGTGCCAGCTCCTTAATCCATGGTTGGGAGACTATGTGCGGCTTCTTCCTAGTCGTCTTCATCAAATACCTTGTTATAGCAAGATTTGCCTCATCATTGCTATCTTGCACAGAGGGCCTTTTTCCATTTCCCTATGCAGACTTATCAACCCCTTTTTGATAAATCCAGAGCCAAAATTATATATTTTCCACATATACGCTTCCTAACTACTTTGCAAGATGCGTATACGCTTGTTGCTCCACTAGAGCTTGCGTATATCGTGATTTGTGCCAGAAAATACAAAATGAGGTTGGGTTTCCATGTCACGATAAATTATCTCTGATCTTTGGCCTTCCATATATTGGAAATGTTCTGACTCGGCCCTTCAGTTGCTTTCTGGAGGCTATAAGAGCACAATTTTGAGCTATGGAAAAAGAGAGAGAAAGCATTCAACTTTGAGAGCAAAGTTACTCTAGAGAAATTACTTCATATTGAGTCTGCATCCCTTTGTCCCTCAAGTTTC
>JASDQU010710630.1:20103-40818 GCA_032191745.1 Picea mariana
AGTTTGTTAAATGTATTGAATTGAATTTTGATTTGAAAGAATTTCGTGACAATATGAAAAAATTATTATTAAACATTCTTTTATTTAATTGTTAACATCAATATATTAATATAATTTCATTTTCACATTATATAAATGATATTTCTTAAATGCACATATTTCATTTTTTCAATATACTTGATTTAAAAATATAAAAAATATACATCTTTTTATAAATAGAACTAACAATTTTTAACACTTTATTCACTTATCTCTTAGTCAAAATGTGAGTGGGATTTAGATAATATGAGGAAATAAATTTTATAATGTGGATCCATCTTTCAATATAACAAAAAAAATAATATAAGCAAAATATTAGTTAACAATGGAATTTTCAAAGACAAAAATAGCTTATGGCCCAAAACAACTTTTGAGCTTAGTGGGTCTCTATTAAGTAGAGAAATGATATACTCCAAAAAAGGGTCATGGCATGATTGGGGACATCACCCAATGTTTAGCTCTCTCCCAAAATACAAAGATAGCAATCACTCCCCCAAATCCAATCCCCATTGCCAACCCCAATACTATCAATGACATATTTTCATCCACATGACTTAGCCATTGCACTCTTACATTACAACTCTTAGTAGCATTATTACTTTGTATTGCTTGTCTTTCATTTTCATTGCATGAATCTAAAAGACAACCCCATAGACATTTATTGTTTTAAAATGAAGATACATTGAAAGTGGAAATTTGTGTCCCTGTTGAGATTCGCTCGCAGAGATTGTTTGATGAAACATCCAAAACAGCCAACTCATATCAAATCAAGTCAAGTCAATACAATACCCCACTTAATAGAAATTTATTGAGCCTTATTCCCCACTCAAGTCAAGTCAATATGCTTAGAGCTCTGTAACTGCCTTTCCATTTCTTACCTAAACCGCACCAACAGCTCTGGTTATCAGAATAACTTCGAATACGCACCAACCATAAAGACAGGATTCTCAAATCGAAGATTTATTTCCAATAAAGAAAGAATTTGAGAGTTTCGAGATACTAGACATCATTAGAGAGACCCCTGGTCTTTTATTACAGTTATAATTTAACAAGAAGTTAATAAATGTTAATATTATTATTAAATATTTAAATTTAATATAAATTATATTTAAATTAAAAAATATAAATAAATATGAAAATATTCACTCACTTTAATCACCGTGTAATAATAGTAATCATATGTACAACTACGATACTTTTGTATGGAAATAAAATAATATATAAAATATTTATCTACATTTAAGTATTGTATGGGAAGGAAAAAGTTATGGATATAAATCAGCTAAAAATTAATTAAAAAAAATAATATAAATGAGATAGGTAACATTTTCATATGTAAATTAAAATATAAAAAATATAAATGTATACCATTATAAATTTATATCATTCATTCTTTATATTATTAAATGATTTTAGAGGAGGTTATTTTTTAAAATATTGATCTTTTTAAAAACACTATCATAATTAGATTTAGAGATAAATTAAACCTAAGTTAGATTTAATCAAAATTATGTTTTCTTTATGCTTAAGTTAAAGAACACAATTAATATTGTTAGCATTATGTAATGACCCCATCGTTACAATTATAAGTGTTTTTTTTTTTTTTTTTGGTTTTTTTAGGCAAGAAGGCGACGACGACAACAGTTTAACCACACCACTGATGATGAATGCAAGCACGCAGTCCAGGCAACAAGCAACTATGACTCCTCTCATGATCACAGTGTCAACTGGGTGAAACAAGCATAGGACAACAAGGAGAACGACTACCCTCCTGACGCAAACATGACCACACCTACAAGCTAAGGGACAACATCCCCATCCCGACACAATGGCCTTGACGATCAAGATCAGGACCTCAAGGCACGCGAACCAAACACAATAAGTCGTTCCACCCATGCACCAAAATCAAACTTACAACGCTCGACAACACTCACATGGAAGGCATCGACTCCAACCAAGTTATCATTCGTCGCTATCCAATAGGGTACGCAATGATTCCCTCATCAGGAATCATGCTGTCCCCTGAAGATAGATGTGTCAATAACCTTGGCGCAACAATCCTAACGGGACCAAGGATTCAAGAAAATCCAGTGTGCTAGGAGGTGAAACAATTGACACAAGACTGCACCCAAACCCGAACAATAGGTTGACAAGACACAAGAGGATGACAACAAGGGAAGTCGCAGGCCAATGCATGACTTCGTCAACAACCCAACCCTTTACTCACTTCTGAATCAGTCAATAGTTACAATTGTTTTGACATTGATTATCCCTCTAAATTTAGCACGTCTAACTTAAAAACTAGTCTTTAACTTACCATCTGATTAACATTAAACACAAATCCAATCGACCATTCTACTTTACACCTCAGTGATTTATTTCAATCTAAATAGCATTACTTTTGAACCGATTGGCAATTCTACATTACATTAAATTCAATCGAAATAGTATCAACTATGAATTGATTAGGCAATCTTCATTGTAATCAATCATTAAATACAATCTGATTAACTTTAAATTTGCATCAAATCGGAAAGTCTTCTTTAATCAATATTAAACCAACTTGACAAATCTAAATTAAATTAAATTAAGAATTGTTCATGAAAGAAGTAAGGTTGTCTAATCAATTAAAGGCTGTCCCAACCAATTAATGACAATTATGCTCCGTTTAAGGCTGTTAAACATTAAAGGCGGTTCTAATCAATTAAATGTTGCCCATGACTAAACTGGTGGTCTGGGAAGGCTATCATCTAGCCACTATAAGGGAGTTGTCAATTATACCTAAGGAAAAATCGTTGTAGCTACACACTAAAAGGGAATTTTATTAATGTCATTTATAAATAAGGCAAATCATTGTACATACATATCAGATAGGAATGACATTGTTGTCATTAATAAATAAGGCATATCGTTGTACATACACACCAGATAGGAATGAGATTGTTGTCATTAATAAATAGGGCAAATCATTGTACAAAAAAGCCCGAGATGGACACTATGATTCTGTCACTATTTAGAAGAAATTCACAATTCAAAGCGCACTAGAATGGACACTTCATTGCCAAATTAATTAAGAGAAAACCACTCTGCAAAAATGCACCAGAAAGAACACTAAATTGCCATCATCATTCAAGGAAAATCATTGGGCACAAAAACGCCCAGGCTGGATGACGTAACCTCCCCCACTTCTCGGGGAATGACCACGATCACCAGGACCTTCTATAGCCTTGGCCCGAAGAGCGTGAATACTCTTCTAATTCCCTGTCGGGAATTCTTCACCCCACAGCACTCCCCACTGATCTCCCTTACAAATCGGAAAATCGAACTTCGCACTTTCGCGAATCCTGTAGTCACGATCCTTTGCCTCAGCATTCCCCGAATCCCGATAAGGGTCACTCATTGACTTTCTTTCCCCCTTTTATCGGAGTTTTCCCTATCGGGAAATCGCTATCCGTGATGTCAACAACTTGAACTTACAATCCTCGATGCCCGATGTGCCGATCTCCGATGCACGTGTGGACTTGGGTCTTCCGCCTTCGGGACCTTTCTTTCCTCGAACTCCAGTACAGCTCCACCTGTACTCTACTAAACCTCGTGGTCCCACAATACCACGTCACTTCGGGATTTCGTGGATCGCGAATCTGCGATGCAAGAGTTCTCTGTCGTCGAGAACCCCGATTCTCTGAACCCTGAGATATTGGGATCCTTTGACACGTGCTCCCACGATAAATGGCTCGGATCCACTCGGGATATCGTGACTTGCGATATCGTCACTCTAGCTCCACCAAATTGGTGCTCCAACTCGCAATATGCCGATATGCGATGGCACGTGCTAATCCGACGGCCCCTGTGAACCCCAATCAACGACACTGACTCCTCCTGAGCTTCGAACCTTTGAACGCTCACGCTTTAACCTTCTTGCGGCTTCGCAAGATCTAACAGCCCTCGGGTTTTCATGGAATCCCTCCAGGAATTTCCAACCGCCCAACCTTCCTTGCTAATTTCCACGAAGTGAAATCGAGCGCTCCCCCTGTGGGAACTAATTCAACCACTCGCCAACCTGTAGAGTTTCCCTCGGCTTCCCACAACACTTCCTGAAATTCTTCTTCAGTGAACTGTAGGCCTATCCCTCTTAAGCTTATCCTCGACGCACAAGTCTTTATAAGGACTTGTTGCATGCACTCGTTTCGGCAACCTCCAAATATGACTAAGTATTGTTACTCTTTGATTCTGCGCACTCCTGCAGCAAAATCTTCAACTCCCTTGGCTCAGAATCGCAACTTTGAGACCTATCCGGACTGCGCACACCTTGCACAGCTCCAATGCCAAATCTGCACTTTTGAGATAAGAACAAAGGTTACCTCTAAGTAAACCCTGCAGTCACGCACTCCTTGCGGACAAATTTGACTGCACTCCTTGAAGGAATTCTCTGGCTAACTTAGAGAAACAATTGAAACTTATTCACTCATTCTTTCAGATTTCAAACCAACTATGAAATCACATACACAGCATATAAAAGCAAGTGCATGACATGAAGAAAATAACCACGAGCACAATATCAACACAGAGAAACAACACAAACCATGGAATTGAATCAAAGGTCCTTCTTCTATTAATTCAATCTGTACATGGGTGTTCTCCACAAGTTCTCTACTCTGCTCTCTTCTTGCTCCTATATGAATGAATGATTTTCTAATACAATACACAAAGGAGGGTGTCTATATCCGTTTTCCCTCTTGAAACTAAAACTGTCTAATCTAGACTTAAAAACCTATCTACCTGCATCAAATCTATTAAATACCTTCCTATCTATTTCAGACAAGAGCGTAAGGCTCGAGGTCTGATATAATACAACAGCTGCTCCCTCATAAATGTTTCCTTGAAGGATATGGCGCTTCATCTTTAATGCGAGTTCAAAAAGTTATCCAAATTCATCAAGCTTATATGTCATGTGTTTAGAGACACATGCGCTGACTCCTTGCTGGCTTTTGGAGTCGCGATGCTCCTGCATCATACTCCTCGACTCGAAAACTTTCATGGGCTCCTGTCCATGAGATCCTGCACGGTCCCTCCATGCTTTTGTATCACTGCTTCGCTTTCCCAGCTGGCATCCTCCACTGGGTGATTCTTCCATTTCACCAGGTACTCAAAATACTTCTTTCGCCTGGTCTTCTTTCCCATTCGCTTGTCAAGTATGCATTCCATCTGTGGCTTTTCTGTGGCTGGTAATTGCTTCTGCCACTGGACCACTGGTTCCTCAGTCCCAGCCTCTGCTTCTCCAACCCTTTATGGGTATAAATCCGAAATGTTAAATATAGGAGATATCCCGTTGTCCTCTGGCAACTTCAGCTCGTATGCATTCTCCCCAAATTTCTTCAGGACTCTGCACGGTTCAATTTTCTTCATCTTGATCTTGTTATATGTTCCCCTTGGGAACCTTTCTTTCCTCAAGTGTGCCAGAACCAAATCACCAACTTCGAACTGAAGTTGTCTTCGATGCTGATCTGCTCGGCGCTTATACTCCTGATTTGACTTCTGCAGTCGCTGCTTCACCTGTGTGTGAAGTTCCTCCATCGCCTCAGCGAATTCTTCTACGCTCGCACTATTAGTAGCACCCTGTTCTGACTCCCTGAGTTCAGAAACTCCCCTTGGCTATGTCCCATATAAAATCTAAAATGGACTCTTGCCTGTACTCCGATTCACAGAATCATTGTACTTAAATTCTCCCTGTGGTAACACATTGTCCCAGCTGCTATGGTGTTCTGTCACCAAGCTCCTCAGCAAGTCTCTTAGACTTCTGTTGACCACCTCGGTCTGTCCATCTATCTGTGGATGGTAAAATGAACTAAACGCCAAGTCAGTTCCTAGCTTCTTCCATAGCGTCCTCCAAAAATGACCTATGAACTTTGTATCCCTGTCCGAGACTATGCTTCTCGGCAATCCATGCAATCTGACGATTTCTTTGAAAAACAAATTTGCGATGTGGGTCGCATCACTGGTTTTCTGACACGGAATAAAATGTGACATCTTAGAAAACCTTTCCACCACTAAAAAGATGGAATCAACACCTCTCTGCGTCCTCGACAAACCCAAAACAAAATTCATGATGATTGCCTCCCAGGGCCTCTCGGGTATGGGCAATGGCTGATATAACCCAGTATTCTGCTTTCAACCCTTTGAATGTTGACATATCCTACATCTTTCAACAAACCTTTTTACGTCTTCTCACATGCCTGGCCAAAAATACGATTCGCTTAGTTTTGCGAATGTTTTGTCATGTCCAAAATGACCTGCTAATCCGCCACTATGTTTTTCCTTCACCAAATTCTCCCTCATGGAGCAATTCAGAATGCATAGTTGATTGCCTCGGAATAACAATCCTTCCTGGATCAAGTAGTCTATCCAAGGACTCCGATCTTTGAGAACTAGATTCTCAGCTGCTTCGTATGCTTCTCCAAAATCTGCATCTCCTGCATACATATCCTTCAGATTCTCAAAACCCAGTTTCTTGACTCTGAACTCCTGCATCAATAAACATTTTCTGCTCAAAGCATCAGCCACTTTGTTAGCAGTTCCTGAAATGTGTTTAATCACGAATGTGAAATTCTGCATGTATTCTACCCATTTTGCATGCTTCTGGTTCAACTTCTCCTGTTGACTCACGAACTGCAATGCATGATTATCGCTGTACAAAACGAATTCCTTGGGTATCAAGTAATGCCTCCACTTCTTCAATGCTTGTATGATGGCATAAAATTCTTTATCATATGTGGAGTATTTCAGCTTTGCATCGTCCAACTTCTCGCTGAAATATATAACCGGCCTGTCATCCTGACTCAAGACCCCTCCAACAGCATACCCACTGGCATCACATTTCACTTGAAATGTCTTCTGAAAGTCTGGCAACACCAACACTGGTTGCTATGTTATCTTCCGCTTCAACAGATTGAAGCTCTTCTCAACCTCCACCATCCAATGGAAAACCTTATGCCGCTTCTGCACCGTGTCCATCATCGCGGCGCTAATTCCACTAAAATTCCTGATGAATTTCCTGTAGAAACTAGCCAATCCATGGAAACTTCTCACCTCAAAAACATTTCTGGGTGATGGCCAATTCTTTATCACTTCCACCTTCTTAGGATCCATCTTCAACTCATTTGCTGATATAACAAAACCCAAGTAAAAGAGTGTTGTCTTCATGAAGGAACACTTCTTCATGTTGACCAACAGCTTCTCCTGCTGTAGCCTTCTCATCACAATGGCTAAATGCTTTAAATGTTCAGCCTTGGTCTTACTGTAAATCAATATATCATCCAGATATACAACCACAAATTTTCTGATGAATTCTCTCAGAACTTCATTCATCATCCTCATGAATGTGCTCGGTGTGTTCATCAAACCAAACGGCATGACCAGCCATTCGTACAAACCTTCGTTTGTTTTGAATGTTGTTTTCCATTCATCACCCTCTCTCATGCGAATCTGATGATATCCGCTCTTGAGATCTATCTTTGAAAAATAATTTTCCCCACTCAGGCAATCCATCAGATCATCCATTCTCGGTAGTGGAAATCTGTACCTGATGGTGATTTTGTTTATTGCTCCAGAGTCTGTACACATCCTCCAGCCTCCATCCTTCTTTGGACTTAGTAATTTCGGAACAACACATGGACTCAGACTCTCCCTAACTAGTCCTTTGTCCAGCAGATCCTGTACCTGCTTCTTGACCTCCTCATTCTCCTGCAGCATCAATTTGTACACGGCTTTATTCGGCAAACTTGCTCCGAGTATGAGGTCGATATGGTGACTCACACTCCTCATCGGTGGCAACGAACGAGGTAGTTCGTCCATGATGATATCAATGAACTCTCCCAGCAGTTCCTGAATCTCATCTGGCAAATCATCCACTCTCGTGCTAGTCAGGACAATTCTCGGTTTCCTGACCACAAAGAATTGTGGATCTTCTTTCTTCTCCATCTCATTGAGAAGCTCCTTCCCACTCATGAGAAGTATGGTATTTCTCACTTCAGGCTTTACTTCCTTATCCTTTATCGGAAGCAATGTGTGTGTTTTCCCATCCTTCTCCAAGGTGTATGTGTTCATCCTCTCATCATGAACCACATTTCTGTCATATTGCCATGGCCTCCCCAGCAATACATGACATATATCCATGGGAATAACATCGCATAGGATCTTATCCTTATATTCACCCATTTTAAATTCAACCAAGCATTGTTTCGTAACACATACCTGGTGTCCCTTGTGTAGCCATGATACCTTGTATGGACTCGGGTGATTGGTCGTCTCCAGTTCCAGTTTTTCCACCATCTCGGTTGAAACGAGATTATCGGTGCTTCCGCTGTCCACGATGACCTTGCATTTCCAGCCCTTGGTCTTGCACATTGTTCTGAACAGTCTGGTTCTCTGAGCTGTGTCCTCCACCTCCTTCTCAGGTGTTAAGAGAACTTTGTGTACCGTCAGTGACTTCCCACTTCCGGTGTCTTCATCCTCAACATCACGCCTCTACGCCTCTGTGATGTGAGCTTCTCCTCCGGCTTGATTCTTCTCTAGACATTCGAATGACTTATGCCCATTCTTCCCACATGTAAAACACGTGATCACTCCTCCTCTTCCTCTACCTTGACCTCTAGTACGAGGAATAACATTCACATCAGCATAATCTCCTCGCTGATCATTTTGTTGCCTTCTCTATTGAGGTTGTGGCTGCCTCTGCTGTGAGGTTCCACCCCTCTCAACCTTACCCTGAGGTTTCTGCCATTCCTCCTTGGGCTTCTGAGTTCTCTCTTGGGCAATTGCTTTGCCTCTGGGCTGACCTCTGCCTCGCCCTTGCTGTCCTTGCTTGTGGCTCAGCTTCTCCTCGGCTTTCAGAGCCATCTGGTAAGCATCTTCCACCGTCCTGATGGTTAGCATGCTTATTTCATCCTGAATGTCATATATTAAACCATTCAGGTATCTCACCACCTTCTCATCATCGCTCTCCCGATGACCCGCTCTGATATTGAGCCTGTAAAATTCTTCGGTGTACTCCTTCATCGTCATCAACTTCTACCTCAGGTTCTGCATTCGCCTGAATAGTGTGATCTGATAATCTCTGGGGATGAATTTTTCTTTCATCTTAGCAATCATCCTGTCCCAGTTTTTGATCTTCTGTTTTCCTTTGGAACGCCTATCTGCCTGCAGCTCGTCCCACCATAAGGCTGCATGTCCCTTCAACTTGGTAACAACATGCCTTACCTTCTTGTCCTCTTCGATATCTTCATAGTTGAAGTAGGTGTCAAGAGATCGGATCCAATCCAGCAGCTCTTCTGCATCCAAGATTCCCTCATAGACTGGAATTTCCATTTTGGTCTTTGAGCTCATTCTGGCAATGGCTTTGATCAACCGCTCGGTTGATGCATCTTCTGCTGTGACCTCTTCTGCATGTCCAGCTTCCTCTTCAACCTCGGAATCACTAAGATCCTATGCACCAGCTCCACGTCTCTGCGCTGTTTCCATCTCCTCGAGTCTTACTCGGAGATCTCTCATTTGTCGCTCCATTTTTGGATTCCCTGCTGGCCTACCTCTTCTTCGCACATCCCTGTCTTCTCGATCAAGTGACTGCCTTTCTCTCCTAGGTGGCATGGTGAATTCCTCTTCTTCTCTCTGCTACCGGAACAAAGAGAACTCTTCTCCCGCTTTGATACCACCCTGACGTAAACTCCCCCAATTCTCGGGGAACGACCATGATCACTAGGACCTTCTATAGCCTTGGACCGAAGAGCGTGAATACTCTTCTAATTCCCTGTCAGGAATTCTTCACCCCACAACACTCCCCACTGATCTCCCTTACAAATCGGAAAATCGGACTTCGCACTTTAGTGAATCCTGTCGTCACGATCCTTTGCCTCACGATTCCCCGAATCCCGATACGGGTCACTCGTTGACTTTCTTTCCCCCTTTTATCGGAGTTTTCCCTATCGGGAAATCGCTATCCATGATGTCAACAACCTGAACTTACAATCCCCGATGCCCGATGTACCGATCTCCAATGCACATGTGGACTTGGGTCTTCCATCTTCGGGACCTTCCTTCCCTCGAACTTTGGTACAGCTCCACCTGTACTCCACTAAACCTCGTGGTCCCACAATACCACGTCACTTCGGGATTTCACGGATCGTGAATCCGCGATGCAAGAGTTCTCTGTCATTGAGAACCCCGATTCTCTGAACCCCGAGATATTGGGATCCTTTGACACGTGCTCCCACGATCAACGGCTCAGATCCGGTTGGGATATCGTGACTTGCGATATCATCGCTCTAGCTCCACCAAATTGGTGCTCCAACTCGCAATATGCCGATATGTGATGGCACGTGCTAATCCGACGGCCCCTGCGAACCCCGATCAACGTCACTAACTCCTCCTGAGCTTCGAACCTTTGAACACTCATGCTTTAACCTTCTTTCGGCTTCGCAAGATCTAACAACCCTCGGGTTTTCGTGGAATCCCTCCAGGAATTTCCAACCGCCCAACCTTCCTTTCTAATTTCCGCAAAGTGAAATCAAGCGCTCCCCCTGTGGGAACTAATTCAACCACTCACCAACCTGTAGAGTTTCCCTCGGCTTCCCACAACACTTCCTGAAATTCTTCTTTAGTGAACTGTAGGCCTATCCCTCTTGAGCTTATCCTCGATGCACAAGTCTTTATAAGGACTCGTTGCATGCACTCGTTTCGGCAACCTCCAAATACGACTAAGTATTGTTACTCTTTGATTCTGTGCACTCCTGCAGCAAAATCTTCAACTCCCTTGGCTCAGAATCGCAACTTTGAGATCTATCTTCAACAATCAATTTGTAGGGTTAAATAAATGCATCAGGGTGCAAGGCAAACCATCATCCAAGGACAAACATCACAGGTGGACGGCTGACCAGAACATCCTTCGCTCATCCTCCACGCACAAAAAAGCAGGGCGTTGAGATCCCTAGGTCTATTAACTCTAAAGAAACGACCGTAGATCAGGCTCCTGGCCAACTGATCAGGTGAGGATTGATGAGCTAGGGATGAAAGAAAAAAAAAAAACCACAATCATCATAAATCAATACACCAAGGGTGATCAAAATATGTCGGGAAATGAAGGCCATGGGAGTCAATCAATCATCGAGCTAAGGCTATCATATTCTTTACTTGATTAAGCATACATAACTGAAAGCATAAATCATACCAACAATCTACCACGCAGAAATAAATGAAAGTGTATTGTTGCCCATATGCCCGCTCTGAGATGATGTCCCGTGCTCTTCGTTCAACTCCCGCTTGCCAACCGATGAGACTTCACTAGTACCTCCTTGCCAACGCTAGGGGTAATCTTCTTCCCCCTTATCCCCCTCAGCCACAAAGGGGCCATACACACTAACCAGAGAATCAACTAGCTCCCAACTCCCCTCGTAAGGATGAGTTATCACTCCTCACCGAGATGGGTATCCCAACTCCCACAACCTAAGTCAGTCAAGTATAGATTTTTGCAACGTAACGTTACAAAAAATAGAAGAGCTCTTCATCCTTCTCCTCCCTCCATTATATAGAGTTTCGAAGTCCTTTAACTTCCCAAAATCCCATTTAATTTAATGTTTAATAAATTAATTCCTAAAAATCCTCCCTGTACAAGTGTCACCCATCCCCTTCATTCCTCCATAAATTAATTTATTTAAATAATTAATTACCCATATTTCCCTCACCCACCTAAAATCAATCTTAGAATCACTCCTAGGTGCCCACGTATTCCCTTACAAGTTTTAATGGCTTTCCCCCTTACCAATTTACTAGTTGAGTTAATTTAGAAAGTTCTTAAATGCTAGATACCTTACTAAATTTGACTTTTTGCTTTTCCACTTATGTTTCCCTTTTCTTTTTATGTTTCCCTCTTTTCCTAGTTTCCTAATTATTTTTGATTTCCCTCTTTCCCCTTTTTATTTAAACTCAAAAAGGCATGTGCATAAACTTACCCTTTTTCTTTTTAATGAATAAATATTTAATTAGCATAATAGTAAAACAATTATTTCCCTTTTTTAAATTTTATCCCAAAAGATTTTTATAGAACAATTTAATTGCTTACTCACTTCTTGTCACACGATTAATGAAGATTATCATCATTATTTATTTTATTTTTATTTTTATAAATATATATATATATATATTTTAAAAATAGAAAAATTATGCCACCAGTATAATTTAGACCTAAACTTTAATTTTCGTGTTGGACGACATTTTATTCGGGAAATTGTTTTAAACATTTCTTACCACGCTATTTTTCTTAAGGCCATCTAGGTTCATTCATTTATGATTAACAATATGATGTGCCCTTCAGGACGCATTAGGTGCTCCAAGGGTGCAACTAGCCTCAATCTATTTCCCTTGTGCGGCGTGCCCTTCAGGACGCGCCACGTGCTCCAAGGGTGCTACTCGCCTCTTGAATGACTTGGTAGACATCGAAAACCCATGGAGTCAATACTGTGCTAGGTGAAATTCTGGGAGACTAAGGGCATCTAAGGAATAAGGCCCCCGCCTTATTGTGTGCCCCTTAGAATCATCGTGAGAGACTGTCACAGTCTGCCCTCATGGCATTGTGGGTTCTCTCGAACTAGGTAAACATTAACCTACAGTTCAAGCCATGGTGGGAGTGGTAGTAGGTTGTGGCAGGGCTGCTATCCACACCTCTCCCTCAACATCTCTGGTAGTCGTGCATGACCCCTCTAATCCACATGTGAGTCTGGTTGGCAAGCTATCATTAGCCTGCATCATCAACGAATCATGTCAGCAATATATCATAATCATATCATCTAATCAGATGCACTAATATCACATATAAAACAATCAAACCCCAATTTTCACTCCTCAACTCGAACCGGAGTCCAAGGGGTTCCATCGATTCCTTTTCATCCTCGAGGTCCAAAATCCTGCACACTTAGTAAAATCGAGCAATAGCATCTATCTATGTCAATGCGGTAAAACAACATGTCATCAACCCATAACGCCTCATAATCAAAATCAAATGTTTAATAGTATAATAATCCAGATCACTTGGGAGCAAGTGTCCTCAAAGAATAAGTTCGCTTAGTGCACAAGAGCAGGATGTTACATACACCACCTCTTGGTCTAAAATTTGTCTCGAAGTTTCACAGTATAAGTGTCGAATAATGTGTATCAAAGTGTCATAAGTCTATCTATTAAACAAAAATGGAAACTGTTGGCGCATAACAAATGCGTCCTCCTAGGTCGTCGAGTGCGGACTATAGTTGTCTGACTGGACCTTGACCTGATCTACTGTTCGACGTTGTAGCTGTCGAATGCGATGATCCAAGATGCGTATCTGCTCAGCCATGAGCACACGCTCATCCGACACCCGCAAGGTTCTCAAGTCAAAACATGTGTAGGATCACTAATCATAAAGTGTCAAATAGAGACATGAAATACATCATGCATACGCCTCAAGAATACAGCAAATCTAGTCATCAGGCCACGAGCCTCTCTTTCCACAATATTGTAGGATCGCATGAACCTAGGAGATAGTTTATCCCGTTTTTTGAACTTGATTGAACTCTCATGCGGTTTCCTCCACAAAAATACTCAATCGACACATCGTAGCTACGGTCGACACGACGTGCATTGACATAACTCTTTTCCGATCCTGCACTTCCTTGATTCTTCGTCTTATATTTTGCATTTAATCTTCCAATTCTTGGATCATTTTTGGTCCTACCAGGACCCTATCCTTAAGCCAACCCCAACTCCAAGGCATCCAACATGGTCACCCATATGGAAACTCGAAAGGCGCCATCTTAATGGCACTTTGGTAACTGTTGTTATAGGTGAATTCTACCAGTGGAAAGAATTATTCCCAACCTTTTGTTGGTCCATCACATACATACGCAACATGTCCTCCAAGATCTATTTCATTCGTTTGGTCTGCCCATCAGTCTTTGGGTGATACACAGTACTGAAGTTAAGTTGGGTTCTCAAGGCCTCTTAGAAACTCATCCAAAATCGTCCAGTAAACACTGATCCTCGATCGAATATAATCCTCTTAGGCACACCATGCAACCTCACAATCCCACTAATGAAAACTATAGCTATGTCAGGTTCCTAATATGTCATACACACAAGAATACAGTGATCACTCCTCGTCAGAGTTTCTACTACTAAAAAAATTGAGTCATGTCTCCTTGCCATCAGTGACAATCCAACAATAAAACCCATCGAAATAACCTTCCATTTCGATTCCAGAATAGCGTGTGGTTGTAGTAATCCTGCTGGGTGTCTATGTTCGGCCTTTACCTGCTGACATTCTAGACATCTAGCCACATAGTTGACTATGTCTGCCTTCATTCCCTTCCAGAAGAATAAAGATTTAAGGTCCTCCCTCATCTTCGTGACTCTTGGGTGAGCCATGTACACGACTCTATGAGCCTCTCTTAGGATCAACATCCTCAATTCTTCATTCGACTATATGTAAATCCAATTTTTAAACCTCAATAATCCATCGTCGTCAAATGTAAATCCTTCAAATCTTGGTAGCATCATTGTGCTTTGTTTGATAAAATCCTCGACCTCCTTGTACTATTCATCGTCACGTTGTAAAGTTAGAATCTTTTCACGTAGATTCATCTGAAGAGGAAACACCAAAAAGATGCATTGTCTCTGACTCAACACATCTGCCACCCAATTCACTATCCATTTTATGTAAGTAATCTCGAAGTCGTACTCACTAATCAATTCTGCCCAACGTCATTGTCACACATTTAGGTCTCTTTGCATAAAGATGTGTTGTAGTCCACAGTGGTTTGTCTTTAGTTCAAATTTTCATCCAACAAGGTAGCATCTCCAAACCTTCAAGGCATACACAATGGCTAACAACTCCAAATCATGCATCACATAGTTCTCCTCATTCCTTCTCAGTTTCCTTGAGATGTAAGTGATCACTCGACTATCTTGCATTAAGACTCCGCCTAAGCCTTCATTGGATGCATCAGTGCATACCAAGAAGTTTGCATCCATGTAAGGGACCTTTAGTATTGGTGTTTTTTTGAACAACTCCTTGAGCCTACAAAATGCTTCCGCGCATTTCTCGGTCCAAGCAAACTTCTTGTTCTTCTTTTGCAATTCCGTGATTGGATTTTCTATCCTCGAAAATCCCTTGACGAACAATAAATAGTATCCTACTAAACCCATGAAGCTACGTACTTTCAGGACGTTCGTCAGCGCAGGCCATTCCATAATAACCTTGACCTTTGCTGGATCCATGGCGATACCTTCCTCGAAGATGACATGCCTTAAGTAGTGAATACTTGATTTATAAAATGAGCATTTGGACAACTTCCCATACAATTTGTGCTCTCGCAGACACTGTAGTACCAAGCACAAGTTCTCGTCATGCTCCTCCATTGTCCGAGAGTAAATCAAAATATCGTCAATGAATACTTGGAAGAACTTGTCCAAGTACTCATAGAACACCCTCTTCATCAAAATCATAAATATCCCTAGGGCATTTGTGAGTCCAAACGGTAAAACAGTAAACTTGTAATGTCCAAACCTTGTATTAAAGGTGCTCTAAGGGACATCATTCTCCTTGATCTGTAACTGGTGATACCCCGATTGCAAATCAATCTTTGAGAACACCATCTCACCCTTCATTTGATCAAATAGATCATCTATCCTCGACAACAGATACTGATTCTTGATCGTTGCCTTGGTCAATTGACGGTAGTCAATGTAGAGCCTCCATGACCCATCCTTATTTCATATGAAAATAACTGGTGCACCCCATGGTGACACACTTGGACGTATCAGTCCCAGGTCCAACAATTCTTTCAGTTTCATTCTCAACTCCTGTAACTCTGCGGTCGACATCCGATAAGGTGTTCTCACTATCGATTTAGTCCCTGGTTTTAGGTCTATAGTAAACTCCAATTCCCTCTCTAGCGGCATTCCTGGTAACTCCTCCAGGAAGATGTCTACAAACTCTCTCACCACCGAGAGGTGTTCTAGACCTTTCGCTACTTCCTTATCATTTAACTGAAGGATCGCATAAAGATTACACCCCATGTGCATGCTCTTCCATAGCTTCAAGGAAGAGGTGAACCTCAGGGAAACTCCCTGGTTCTAACCTACAATCACCCGTCTTTGTCCCTCATCATTGACCAAGCTCAACCGTTTCATCTTACAGTTGAGTATTGCCTCATACGATTCCAACCAGTCCATATAATCATGACATCATAGGATCCTAAGATCATGACGTACAGGTTGGCCCTGGTGACAAACTCTCCCAGGTTAAGGATACAACCTTTAACCTTTCCTACAACCTTTTGTTCAGCTCCAAAAGCCATCTCTACGAAGCTAAAATCGTCCTACTCAGCTACCCTTACCTTAATCCTTTTTAGTGCTACCCCAGAAATGAAACTCTCGGTAGCACCAGGGCCTATCAAAATACTAAGGGTATGGTTAGCAATGGTACTTGACATCTCGAGCACAGTCAACTGGTTCTCTTATTGGTAGTTATTCACCGCTGCAAGAATTTGATGGGCCTTGCCCAAATCTCCCACGGTAGTGGGTCCGGCTGATCCAGATACTCTAGTCCTCTCCATCGGGTAGTCGCATTGGTAGTGTGGCTCCCCACATGTCCAACAAACCTTCTTTGATCTAGTGCTCGTGGTACATGAAGTAGAAGATGAATTCTTATGATAAGGAAAAACTCAAACTTATTGACCTTAAGTCTCTGGGTAATTTGGTGTGGAGCATACTAAAGTAGCTCCAAAATGGGCCTCGTACTTGGGCACCATCCGACCGCCTCGTCGCAAGGTGTCGAACTCATTGAGATGACACTCAACGAATTCCTCAGAAAGATACTTCTCTTGGAACCATTCCTCGAATAGTTCCCATGACACGTCATTGACGACCATGTTCAAATGTGGCAGGAGCATCTTCTTCCATAGAAGAATGCTCCACTTCAATTGAAAGACCACCAGGCAGACCTTCAAGCTGGAGGTCGTAATCGTGAAGTGTGAAGCACAACGCCTTTCTCTACAACCGTGCCTCAACGACACAGTCATTCGTGGCAGTTGAGGACTCGAGAACTCATCTCTCTCATGTTCTTAGTGGATGCTAATGGTACTGGATGGTGCGTGTTGTGGACCCTCAAGGGTACAGGCACCCTGGCCTCACTCAGAACAGATAGTGAATCAAGGCCTTTTTGACAATCCATGGAAGGGCCTTGTTAGACTATCATCATCCCTTCAACCATCGAATCCAGCCCAAGGACTGGTTCTTCCCCTTGGGGGGTCAGACTCTAAGGGGATGGGCTCCTTAGGAGGTGTCACACCTCCTTCTATGGCATGACTATGCTGCAAACCTCTGCGGCATCCTCTAATCAAGATCACCACAAGGACACACTAAGGTTTTTAGTTAACACTAGGTTAAAACTCAAGGGTTTATTTTTGTGGTAAGCATGGTGATCCAGATTCCCAGGGTTGAACCCTCTCTGATACCATATGTAACGACCCCATCATTATGATTACAAGTGATTTTTTTAATTTTTTTTCTTTTTTAGGCAAGAAGGCGATGACGACAATAGTTTAACCACACCACTGATGATGAATGCAATCACACAATCTAGGAAACAAGAAACTATGACTCCTCTCATGATCACAGTGGCAACTGGGTGAAACAAGCGTAAAACAACAAGGAGAACAACTACCCACCTGAATAAAACATGACCATGCGTACAAGCTAAGGCACAAGATCTCCATCCCAACACAATGTCCTTGAAGATCAAGACTGGGACCTCAAGTCACGCGAACAAAACACATTAAGTCGTTCCACCCATGCGCCAAAATCAAACTTACAACGCTCGATAACACTCACACGAAAGGCACTGACTTCAGCCAAGTTATCATTTGCCGCTATCCAATAGGGCATGCCATGATTCCCTCATTAGGAATCATGTTGTCCCTGAAGATAGATGCGTCAATAACCTTGGTGCAACAATCCTAACGGGACCAAGGATTGAAGAAAATCTAGTGCGCTAGGAGGTGAAACAATTGACAGAAGACTACACCCAAACCCCAACAATAGGTCAACGAGACACAAGAGGATGACAACAAGGGAAGTCACAATCCAACGCAAGACGTCATCAACAACCCAACCCTTTACTCACATCTGAATCATTCAATAGTTACAATTGTTTTGACATTGATTATCCCTCTAAATTTAGCACATCTAACTTAAAAACTAGTCTTTAACTTACCATCTGATTAACATTAAACAAAAATCCAATCGACCATTGTACCTTACACCTCAGTCATTCATTTCAATCTAAATAACATTACTTTCAAATCCATTGGAAATTCTACATTACATTAAATTCAATCGAAATAGTATTAACTATGAATCGATTAGGCAATGTGCATTATAATCAATCATTAAATACAATCTGATTAACATTAAATTCACATCAAATCGACAAGTCTTCTTTAATCAATATTAAACCAACTTGACAAATCTAAATTAAATTAAATTAAGAACTGTTCATGAAAGAAGTAAGGTTGTCTAATCAATTGAAGGTTGTCCCAACCAATTAAAGACAATTATGCTTCGTTTAAGTATGTTAAACATTAAAGGCGGTTCTAATCAATTAAATGATGCCCATGACTGAACTGGAGGTCTGGGAAGGCTATCATATAGCCACTATAAGGGAGTTGTCAATTATACCTAAGGCAAAATCGTTGTACCTACACACCAAAAGGGAATCGTATTGTTGTCATTTATAAATAAGGCAAATCACTGTACATATATATCAGATAGGAATGCCATTTATGTCATTAATAAATAGGGCATATAGCTGTACATACACACCAGATAGGAATGACAATGCTGTCATTAATAAATAGGGCAAATCGCTATAAAAAAATGCTCCAGATGGACAGTACGGTGCCGTCATTATTTAGAAGAAATTCACTGTGAAAAATGCACTAGAATGGACACTTCACTACCGAATTAATTAAGTATAAACCACTGTGCAAAAACGCACCAGAAAGAACACTAAATTGCCGTCATCATTCAAGGGAAATCATTATGCACAAAAATGCCCAGGCTGGACACTCCATTGCCAAATTATTTAGAAGAAAACCACTATGCAAAAACGCACCAGAAAGAACACTACATTGTCGTAATCATTCAAGGAAAATCACTTTGCACAAAAACGCCCAGGCTGGACATTTCATTGTCGAATTATTTAAAAGAAAACCACTGTGAAAAAATGCACCAGAAAGAACACTACATTGTCGTCATCATTCAAGGAAAATCACTATGCACAGAAATGCCCAGGCTGGACACTTCATTGTCGAATTATTTAGAAGAAAACCATTGCGCAAAAATGCACCAGAAAGAATGCCAGAAGGAAATTCACATCGCTATCTTTAATTATATGGTCCAAATCATTGTGACCAGATAAATTTGTGGTGAATTAATGGTGAGGGCAATGTAAAATATGAGATAAAAATGCTGGTGAGTTCAGTGAAAGGATGTTGTCACTCATGGATTTAAAAAAAAACGCTGGTCACTGGTCCAATTCACAGAGATATTAACATACAATTAAATCAGATCACTGAGTTTAAATAGCTAAACTTTACTGAGGTTAAATCATCACAATAATTTAATGTGATGAGATTATCCATTCCATAAAACGACAATAAGTAAAATTCTTCTTAACCAATACACATAGGCTGTATAGAATAAAAGGAGTGTAGCTTTGTCAAGCACCTGACAATCCGAATCCTGACCAGAAAAATAAAAAAGGGGTTTTGTTGTGCATATTCACCCCCAAGTCAACAAAGTGCAGCCAAAAAAAATAACAATCACCAGGCAATCAAAACGAGATATAAAAATTCAGGAATGTCCAACAAGATATAAAAATGGGGTAAAAACGAGATAACAATGAGATATAAACATGCCGAGTTTAAAGAAAAACTTCACCAACAATTAATTTGTAGGGTTAAATAAACACATCAGGGCGTAAGCCAAACCATCATCCAAGGACAAACATCAGAGGTGGACGGATGATAGGAACATCCTTCACTCATCCTCCACGCATAGAAAAGCAGGGCGTTGAGATCCATAGCTCTATTAATGTTGAAGCGACGACTGTAGATCAGGCTCCTGGCTAACTACTCAGGTGAGGACTAATGAGCTAGGGACGAAACAAAAAAACAACCACAATCATCACAAATCAATACACCAAGGGTGGTCAAAATATGTCGGGAATCGAAGGCCATAAGAGTCAATCAATCATCGAGCTAAGGCTATCATATTTTTTACATGATTAAGCATACAAAACTAAAAGCATAAATCATACTAACAATCTACCATGCAGAAATAAATGAAAGCGTATCGTTGCGCATACGCCCACTCCGAGATGATGTCCCACACTCTTTGTGCAACTCCTGCTTGTTGACCGATGAGACTTCACTGGTACCTCCCAGCCAATGCTAGGGGTAATCTTATTCCCCCTTAGCCCCCCGAGCCATAAAGGGGCCACACACACTAACTAGAGAATGAAATAGCTCCCAGCTCGCCTCACAAGGCCGAGCTACCACTCCTCACCGAGCTAGATATCCCAACTCCGACAAGCTA
>JASDQU010710631.1:21356-33535 GCA_032191745.1 Picea mariana
ATGACCAATCCGCAAAAGGGGATTTGGTCCTTATACAATTACCGACTTGATTAATCCTCAATGGGGATTAATCTAATAATAAAAATAATAACAGTGACATGATTAATCCACAATGGGGATTTAATCCAATAACAAAATAATAAGAATGCTCTTCGCAGTTACATTATTTCAACAATACTCACCATAGAGTATGCATTCAATTCGGGCAAGCTATATACATACTATGGAAAACAACAATGCATATTTCGAAACTAGCTTCGAATTAAGGAATTTATATATACTCAACATAGAGTAAGTGTTATGAGGGGAAAACTCTCTATGGCCAAGGGTAAACCACAACATACAGGTATGACTGCAGAAATCAACTCAATTCCATCATATGCTATATAAACCAATGTGCGAGATAAGATAGAGGCCTACCTCGATCCAACGTTCGATGATGGTCCACCATTGAGCACTTCGATCCAAAACTTTATACCTACAAGAAGTTATTAACAAACAAGTGGAGAAAGCATATAGTGATAATATAAAGGGGTTAGCACATCAGATAACATAATCCATTAATAAACATTACAAACATGCCCATGGATAGTAATCATGTATTTTTACGATACCAATAGGACGAGAAAGGAGTATTTCTATTAATAATTGATCAGCAGAAGTGACAACATTACAAACTTCCGTGTTGACACGGTTCGAAACCAAGAAACCAAGTTCCTTCCAACTAGGTCTCCACCACTTCACTCCTCCACCAAAGGAAATATCGAAGGAGAGAGAAAATGAGGTTCTTGCAACAATAGAGAAAAATCTTGGGGGATGAACACTATGTTCAGACTTGAGGGACAAAGGGATGCATACTCAATATGAATTAACTTCTCTTCTCCATAGTAAATTTTCTCTCAAAGTTGAATGCTTTCTCCTCTTTTCCATAGCTCAGAATTGTGCTCTTATAGCCTTCAAAATGCAACTGAAGGGTCGAGTCAAAATGTTTCTAGTATATGGAAGGCCAAGGATCAGAGATCTCCTATTGTGACATGGAAATTTGACACTAGCATAAATCTCAATGTACGCATGTTGTAGTGGAGCAACCTGTGTATAATCTTGTTGCATAGCTGTTAGGGTGCGTACATGTGGAAAAATGTATATTTTTAGCTCTATATTCATCAAAAAGGGATGATAAGCCTACATAAGGAAATAGAAAAAGGTCCTCTGTGCAAGATAACAATGGTGAGGAAAATCTTTCTATAACAGATGCCCCCTAATGTGTGATATCAGAGGAGTATCTACAATGGCTGAAATACATTATAAATAACCCAGAAGTGGAGTGGTAGAGAACCAGTTGGACGAAATCGATTGCTCATTGCATTCTGTACTGACTTTTCATACATGGTTTCCAAGAATACAATGCAGATCCATGTGGAAAATATACCAACCAAGTGCTCGTGGCCATGAATAGGAAAATACAAATGCGGTTATATGCCAAAAGATGTCATAGTCATGAACAAGGCCTAGTGAAACCAATCTCAAAACCAATCAGAAGATATATGTATAGCAAGGAGTACAAGATGATCTCCCATGATCACTAAAGTTAAACAAGTGCTAGTCCAATGAAAGTGAAGCAACAACTCAAGAAAGTTGCGGCCACATAGTGATGTCTTCAAGTCTTCTACACTATCCCCCAAGGTGCAAGTCTACATCATGTGAATAAAGGAGTTGAGGTCGAACATAATGAGACATCGTTTGATTACCAGTCATTGAGGTATACCATTGAAAAACGCGAGACAACCTACCAATGATGAAAGTAGGTATCAAGGCACCGAGTACATTCCTACAAGTGTGAATAAAGGAGTCGGTGTCGAACACTTGAGAAATCCATTGATCAGAAGACATTGATGAATTTCCATATGTCAATGGCGAGAGAGCCTACCACTAATGACTGCAAGCCTCAAGGTACTCATAAAACTCTAGATCCCGTATCTAGAATAAATGAGCTGAAGTTGATGGAAAGAGACCCGCTGAAAGGAGAGCATCAAGGCATCTCTCATCAGTTAGCACGAGGAACAAAGAAGGAGCTTCATGATTTGGTGGAGATCGGATGAAGAACATGTTCACGAACCAATGACCCTGTGAGTCTTTCACGTGTACCAAATGCAAGCAGTATAAGAAAAAGACCCTTTGAATATCATCCTATGATGAAAACTACTAAAAAAGGCGAGGAAACCACCAATAAGGCTAATGGCATCCAAGATATTACACGAATCCCAAAGTGTGAATAGATGTCTTGCCTTTGAACACAAGGGAAACCACCCAGTCAATGACCAATGATGAAATGTCTATGCTGGGTTCAAGATGACCTACCAATGATGAAAGTAGAGCCAGGGTGCATGATAAGACCATAGTATCATGTGATACTGAGACAAACTAAGGGTATGGCCGACATGCAAAGTCAATATTTCTAAGGAGTGGCTGAAACAGGTTGATAGACTTCCTTTGAACAAGACCATGAGACATCTGGTGGACTTCGACATCATAGACTCAGTGATGTGACAATTAGATGCAGGAGGCATCAATAATGTTCTCTATAGGGACTGGAAGAGTAACCAGTTGGTAGAGAAAACTCTGTAATGAGATCAACTTCCTAAGGCCATGCTAAACCCAGAATTACGATGACACAAGGACTCAATAATTTTGTGCGTTGTTCAAAGGTGACACAACTGCTGCCAACTATAATATAGTACTCCCTTCTCGCCTGTCTTTTTTTGTTTTTTCATAACAAATGAATTCTATGATACAGAGGAGGAAACGAGTGTCACAAGTAAGAAAAACTAGTTCCAACAGTGGAACTTACCTATGCTTAATGCAAGGAAATGGATGCGGGAGATGGACACTCGGGGTGATGATGTTCCCTCCAAGGCATATGGTGTCAAACTGCGAAGGATATAAACAAGGCTCTGCTTGGTTGAGGATGCAAAAACTTCTTATGCAACAATTTATAATGCAAAGCGAGAATCGACTAAAGGCTCAATACTGCAAGCGAGGGCATGAGATGCAAGAACAACTTAACACCAAAACAATAACCTTTTTTTATGTCTTGTAGTCTACTTGGTGTGAAAAAGGGGTAAACTTGTGCCAAATAGACGTCTTTTCAAATCCAATCTACGAGTGTGAAAAAGGCAAGTTCACTCGACAATCTTTTCTATTTTTGATAACGAGTCAGAAAAGAGCTTATCTAAGACTCATGACCTTTCAAATCCAATTTAACGAGTATGAAAGGGAAAAATCACTCGACAATATTTTCATTTTTTGAACGAGTTGGAAAAGAGCTTAACTTAGACTTGTTAGAGAGATTCAAGGTGGAAACCATAAGGGAGGCCAAGGCTCCTGTGCAGGCCTTTTGTGGAATGTCAATATCTTACGAAGAACAGACCCAATCTTGAGAAGACCCAAAGATCTCCAAGTCTAGGAGGGAAAAGTGCTAATGGAGGTGATCATCTCTGTGTTATATCGAATAATGTCTCTTCCTGGAAAAGACATAGGCGGAGCCATTGGATACCCCACAAGACCATCCTAGTTAAAGGGAACCTCATCAAGACTTAGAGGGAGAGAACTCAGGAAGAGTAAAAATATCTCTAGTTCATAAGGCGAAGTAATAGAAATGATAAGGACATGGCATAGAAGGTATAGAACTAGGACCAGAAGAGCGAGATCGACCAAAAATTGTATTGGTGCGACCATTTCCCTAGACTTGTCACTCTTCGAGAGAAGAGTGGGGCTGATCGAATATTTCATCGATACGACCACTTCCTCAACCATTGGTTGAATAGGATGTGAGACAACAAGGTCAAGAGGTGCATCACCCCAAAAAATATGAGTGTTGTCGATCAAAGATTTCATCGACACAACCAATGGTTGAACAATATGTGAGACAACAAGATCAAGAGACGCATCACCCATGAACATAGGAGAGGTTTCTATCAAATATTGCATCGACATGAACACAGGTTGAACGGGATGTGAGACAACAAGGTCAAAGGACGCATCAACCCCTAAAGGAAAATAGGTGTCAGCCGAAGATTGCATCGGCATGAATGTTGTATCAATCAAAGGAGGAACAGAGTGTTGTGAAACCATAGATGCCTCAGAACCCGAAGGGTCCTTAGGTGAGCCCCACATTTTTGGTATCCCAACAGTAACAGGACACAAACGAGTAAGGTGACTTCCTTCACAAGTCCTGCAAAGGAATCTAGGCTTACATCGGAGACGTCTAGGATTATCAATCATATGAATGCCCCCAGGATGACTTGCAGTGGCCGGTGACATGCTCCCAGCATGAATTGTAGAGGCTAGTAAAAAATCTACAACATGACTAGTAGAGGTTGGTGATGAATCCCCAACATGACTAGCAGAGGTTGGTGATATATGTGCAGTGTGACTAGCAGTGAAAAGACACGTGCCCCCATCAGGACTTGCAATGACTGGTTGCAGGCCTTCAAAATGACTCGTAGATGTTGTCGACCAATCTCCAACATGACTAGAAGAGGTTGGTGATATAATGCCAGTATGACACGTAGTGACTAGACTTGTGGCGGTAGTGAATTGTGGCATTTGAGACCAAGGCCCAAGGAAAGATTGGTTCTTGGTTTACACCCTGTCCTTGTCCAATAGGATAGTATCCTCCTCCATACTAATTCATAAAGGGTTTTAAGGGCATCGAAGCCTCTTGCGAAGAGAAAGCAACATGACAAGGGTTACTCATGTGAGGATATATGTTTCCCCTAGGCAAAGGAACTTCGTGAGGGGGGTTGCCCATACTATAAAATTGAATCCCTCTGGATGGAACACCAGAGGACAGACAGAGGTACACGATGGGAAAAGTATTCGTAGGAACTGACATGGCAGAAGAAGGATGAGTGGATAGAGTTTACTAAGTAGAACAATTGCATAGTCGGGCACTTACTTCTCACATAGTATATTCATAGGAAGGAAGATTCCAACCTCCTATTGTAAGAGGTGTTTGAAGGATATTAATCCAACCAAATGGAGAGGGATAAGAAGGAGGCATCATGCCGCTAGACCTAGAACTTGTATTGGCATAAGAAGGTGAGACAAAGGATGGCAAGTGTGACAACATATCAAACATACCATGAGAAAAATGATTAGAGACCCAAGGTGTTGAATGAGTATTATAATTATGCATACCATAAGGCGAAGCGAAAGGATCCATCCCCATAAAATGAGTGGACATCATAGGGGGAGTAGCAGTAAATGAGGGAGAAAAAGAAACTCCGCTATCCATGATAATGAAAAATCAGTATAGACTCCTAAGGCCAACTAGTAATCAAAGAGCATACCAAAAGTCAAACGTCCAATATTGATCCGGATTATTTTCGACACGAAATGAGAGCAGAGATATAATAAAGAAATGCACAGAGATATTGCGTATATCCAATAATACAACAGAAATATATCAGAGATGCAACCATAAACACAGAGATACAGTAATACACGATTTCTATTAATGAAAGAAATGTACAGAGACTGTAAAAATACAGAGTGAAAGACTCGCTAGAATGGTNAAAGGAACTTCATGAGGGGGGTTGCCCATACTATAAGATTGAATCCCTCTGGATGGAACACCAGAGGACAAACAAAGGTCCACCATGGGAAAAGTATTCATAGGAACCAACATGGCGGAAGAAGGATGAGTGGATGGAGTTTAATAAGTAGAACAATTGCATAGTTGGGCACTTACTTCTCGCATAGTATATTCGTAGGAATGAAGATTCCAACCTCCTACCGTAAGAGGTGTTTGAAGGATATGAATCCCACCAAAAAGAGAGGGATAAGAAGGAGGCATCATGCCACCAGACCTAAAAATTGTATTGGCATAAGAAGGTGAGACAAAGGATGGCAAGTGCAACAACATATCAAACATACCATGAGAAAAATGATTAGAGACCCAAGGTGTTGACTGAGTATTATAATTATGCATACCATAAGGTGAAGTGGAAGGATCCATCCCCATAAAATGATTGGACATCATAGGGGGAGTAGCAGTAAATGAGGGAGAAAAAGGAACTCCACTATCCATGATAATGAAAAATCAGTATAGACTCCTAAGGCCAACTAGTAATCAAAGAGCATACCAAAATTCAAACGTCCAATATGCATGCAAACGGGCTAAAGTGGTTGAGTGGCCTCCCTCTCTAAAGAAGGTATGTCTCATCCAAGAGGGACCTGAGACTCCCCGCTAAAGTTTGTAGGTAACACAATCAATTATAGGGGCTCTTGTGGGATTAACAACCAGTCAGTTAGATCCCCCAGGAGAGGTAATCCTCCATAAAGGTTGTGTCTTGTCTAACCCCTATCTGACCCGTGGTACCAGCAAAATAACCCCTGCAAGTAACCTATGACATACCTAAGTTAAGAAACTAATAAACCACTATAAAACCAATGCACATGCGAGTAGTCGTAAGTCTGGATCACCGTACGGGAAAGGTAGCAAATCCCAAAACCTTGAAAGCACCACCTCTCATAGAGGTATGGGTACTAGAAAGATCCCCAAATACGAATAAATCCACTGAAATATCTCTGACACTAGGTGAGTATCCAGGGGTTATCCCTTCAACTAACTTTGCGTGACCTCATGGTTAACTCCGGTGTGAGTAGAGCTTCCTGATCTTACCAATTATACATTGGAATTCTCAACTCCCTGTCTCAAACACATATGTTGATTTAATTTCCTTAGAGAAGTTTACTAAAAGAATCATATTCCAAGGAACTAAATCCTAGACTAGTTTGTGCACCCTAAAAATAAAATCGTGACTAATCAATTTTAGTTTAAATCATAAATTTTACTAGTCGTGATTACTCAAAAAGGTATGGAATTGAAACTCATTATGTTATGAATCTGGAGGAAGATAAATATGAATATAATGCAAAGTCTATATTTAACTTTTCAATGAATGATATGCTAATAAAAACAGTGAAATTTTCAATTTCAACTCTGCAATTCAGAAGTAAAATGCAATCTTTCGCTAAATTCGCTAAGATAATGATAAAGGTTCAAAGACAAAAATGCTAACCAATGAAAAATGCCTATTTTTTTTATTTTCAACATATTAAAGAGAAAATGCATGGACTGAAAATAAACCTAATATAAAAATTCTACTATGTATAAACAAAATAACTCAAGCAAAATACAAAGTATCCAAACAGACAACCCAACGTTCAAGGACAAATAAAAAATGAGAAAACAATGAGAAAGACTATGCCCATAAATTTAACTACCAACAGGTTTCTTGTCAACCCAGAGAAGCTCAACATGCACTACAGAGACCTAAGAAGGCTCAACAAACATCAAATCCCACCCAACAGTCACTAAACTAAGAAAAAAATCAAGGGAAAGTGGTATACGCGATTGTTCTGGAGAATAATGCGTATATACGTAGCTTGCAGAGAGGTAGCACACATGTATATGCAAATGCCAAAGAAAAAGGAGTGTATAGGCTTTAAAACAAGGCCAAGTAAGGGAAAAAAGGTTGAAAACTCAGACTTAGAATGAACATAATCTGTCAAGTGGTGATACGACAAGAAACACAAAGGAAAAAGGGAAATGCAAGAAGAAAAAATACTTCAACCCTTAAAAGGAAGATCTCTCCCCAGTGGAGTCAACATTTCTGTTATGAGGGAAAAACTCTCTATGGCCAAGGGTAAACCACAACAGACAAGTATGACTGTAGAAATCAACTCAATTCCATCATATTCTATATAAACCAATGTGCAAGATAAGATAGAGGCCTACCTCGATCCAACGTTCGATGATGGTACACCATTGAGCACTTCGACCCAAAACTTTATACTTGCAAGAAGTTCTTAACAAACAAGCGTAGCAAGTATATAGTGATAATATAAAGGGTTTAGCACATCAGATATCATAATCCATTAATAAAGATTACAAACATACCCATGGATAGTAATTATATATTTGCATGATACCAATAGGATGGGAAAGGAGTATTTCTATTAATAATTGATCGGTAGAAGTGACAACATTACAAACTTCTGTGTCGGTATGGTTCAAAACCAAGAAACCAAGTTGCTTCCAATTGGGTCTCCACCACTTCACTCCTCCACCAAAGGCAAGCTCCAAGGAGAGAGACAATGAGGTTCTCTCAAAAATAGGGAAAGAGCTTGGGGGCTGAACACTATGTTCAGACTTGAGGGACAAAGCGATGCAGACTCAATATGAAGTAATTTCTCCAGAGTAACTTTTCTCTCAAAGTTGAATGCTTTCTCCTCTTTTCCATAGCTTAGAATTGTTCTCTTATATCCTTCAAAATGAAACTGAAGGGCCAAGTTAGAACATTTCCAGTATATGAAAGGCCAAGGATCATAGATCTCCTATCGTGACATGGAAACCCAACACTATTTTTGTATTTTCTAGCACAAATCCCAATGTACATGGGATGTACTGGAGCAACCTGCGTATACGCTTGTTGCATAGCTTTTAGGGCACATACATGTGGAAAAATGTATATTTTTACATCTGGATTCATCAAAAAGAGATGATAAGCCTGCATAGGGAAATGGAAAAAGGCCCTCTATGCAAGATAGCGATGATGAGGCAAATCTTGCTATAACAGAAAGCATTCAATTCGCGCAAGCTATATACATACTATGGAAAACAATAATGCATATTTTGACACTAGCTTTGAATTAATGAATTAACCCCTCAGACTTGTGTGAAAGGTAGTTACAGAACGAGTTCCATCCACATGAAATTCAACACGTAATAACATTAAGTCCTAGAACAATTGAACCAAACGGTTGGGTTCCTGTTGCTCGTTCTTGGTTGTTTTCCACACTCATTAGGACTAACCCTCGAACTAACACTGACATGAGGGCTAATGGACCTGACATGAAGTATAGAACTCTAACTAAACTATAACCTAGAACTGATCTATCATTATAGTTGTCCTAGTCTGATAGTATACGATTGTAATGGTGTAAATGAGCCCTGCCAATGACATTTATGGCAACCTGTAAGTTGCCTCCTTGGGACCATTGCTTGTTTACTGTGTCCATCAATTTTTTTCCACATTTCTCTAATCACATGGGATGGGTACAACTCTACATTAATTCCATTAATATTATCCTACAGGGATTCTCCCAAGTCTATTGTTTCACCCATCCTCTCAGATTTGTGTAGTTTTCCCTTTATTTACTGTGATAACCCTGTTTCGGTCTTTCGTGGTAGCATAACCAGCGTTTTGGTGGAGTTGGGATCGCTCAGGTAGAGGAGAGTATGGTGGACCACATCTATCGAATGCTACCATAAGTTAGTTAAGGATTCTCTAGTTGTTTATATCTAAACTCTCAATTCTAAGAATGGTTTTACTATATGTATCAGTTCTTTCAGAAAACTACTAAGAGAGTGACCGGCATGTCTTCCGTGGTCTGGTGTAGAATTTTGGCAATGGAATTTCACCCAGTAGTGTTTGGGGTTTTCTTTGGTTTTATACCTATCCTTCTTATTGTTTACTAGGACCCTGTGTGATGATGGCTTACTGCATGTTAAATGTTGCTTGATCCAAGTTCCTTGAACCTTACGGGCTCGAGGAAAAACAATAGTCCGTACTTGAGCCCTTCGAAAATTATGTTACTTCGGTAAAGCTTCATATTGATTTGTGGTTTTGACTGTATGCTCTGTGGCTTTCTCGGGTTTTTCTACCTTAGCTGAGAACTAGATTTTCCAACTGTGTGGAGGAGTGTTTCCCTTATGACTTTCACATCGTTGAGTCTTTCCCTTTTGTTATAGATACGCCGATATCGGGTAACTTTGCAATTTGTTTAGTGATATCCTTGGTCTTTTAATTTCTGAGGGTAAAGTCTTGGTGCTCATGAAGGTCCCGATTCATTTCTTTTGAAGGGAACAATTCATTTTATTTTATATCCCTGCCTTTTGAAATCAAAAAATGTCTAAATGCCTAAGTATGCCAGTAACACTTAGCGTTTACTACATTTGTCGTGTCCCAAACAGCTGCACGATAAAATGTTAAAGAGATCATGAGACAAATCTCTACAATATAGTTAGTTCCGTGAGAACTTATTTCTTGGCATGTTCAATTGAATTCGTCTCCTCCAAAATTGTAAATAATGTTCCTTTTAATCTATAGTTATTTTCCTTATTCTATGATGCCTTTGTACCAGTATGAATAAAATTTATGTCTCTCGTTATTTTAGCTTTTATTAAATAGTATCCAGGAAAGAAACTCAAGTTTATTTATAATTCTATTTGTAATGTTCATTTCAAGAAGGTTTTGATTAAAATGAGAATAAATTCATAACCTCATTCGAAGGCCATTTGGGAAAATCCTGTGGATCCTAGATTGACATTGTACATTCTTCATTATATCTGTTTGGATGATGTATGATTATTCTCTTTTTGAAAAGTTTGCTAAATATTTGGTTTCTAAAATCTAATGATGGGCCCCTTTTGACTGCGAGGGTACCCATCAGGTGGTCCTTGGCCCCTCCATCCCCTTTGGGTCCATGGATGAAATTATCAAGGATGCAAGGAGGAGAGACAAATTTTACTAAAGACCCTGACGGCAACACGGCCCCTTCACCACCCGCAGGTCGGAAGGTCCACGCGCACTCACAAGATCTTATTTTCCTCTCGACCCGAAGAACACTAAGGTTCTTCTATTTCCCTATCGGGAAATATGCACCCCACAGATTCTCTTTTGCATGATCCCCCTTTCCTTACTTATCGGAGGATCGGAACTCGCGGCTTCACAAGTCCACTGTCAATTATTGGGCTCTCAAATCCTCGAGACTCGATGCCTCAGTCAACGCTGACTTCTTCCCGTATCTATTGGGACTTCTCTTATCACGGTTTCGCTACTCGCGATATCGTGCACTTTGATTTGCCGACTCCGATACCCGATGCAATGAAACTCTGATGCACGCGTGAGCTGTCTCTTCAACTCCTCGTCACTTCTATCGAGATTTCGAGATTCACGGGATCGCGAATCCTGATGTCAATGAATTCGAGACTTTCCTTTTCCCGATCCCCGATATGATACGCCACCTGTCCTCCACTAATTCCTGTTGTGGCCCCACACAACTCTCCCGTGAGGATTTCGCGTTTCGCAATTCCAAACTACAAGAATATCTTGACTTTGAAATCCCCGATGCTCCGAACCCCGATTCCTTTGAATCTCCTCACACGCATCCCAATTGATGGGAGGTTCTAATCTTGTCGGGATATCGTGGATCACGATAGCGCAATTTTCGTTGCAAGCAACTTGGAGCTTCGACTCGCGAGTCCCCAATACCCGATATCATGTGTATATCCGACGGCTCATGGCAATTCACGAAATCTCCTCGGAAATTTCATCCGTTCGTTCTTCCTAATGGATTTCTGTGAAATGAACCAAGTACTTTCCCCATAAAGACTTGTTCACCTGTGCGCAAACTTGTGACACCCTTGCAACTTCAAGTCACAACTTGTATGCGCTATTATTCAGCAACTCAGGGGCCTGTCCTTCCTGATCTTTTTCCACAGTTCCCCAGTCTCTCAGGAAAAGAGAATTCTTTGCACGCACTCCTTGCGGAAACCCTTCAACCTCGACTGAGTGTTGAAGTCTCATGACTCTGCGCACACCTGCAGAAACAGTCTTTCAGTTCCTTACTCAGGTTCGCAACCCTGAGACTTTATCTTGGCCTGCGCACTCCTTGCACGACTCCTATGCCCAGCTTCACCCTCGAAGAAATGAGAACAAAATCTATCTCTAATTGAACCCTTCTGTCAACGCACTCCTTGTGGACAATTCGACTCCACTCCTTGCAGGAATTCTCTGGATCAATTAGAGAAACAATTGAAACTCATTGACTCTTCCTTTCATACTTCAAGTCATACATGAAATCACATACACAACATATAAAAGTAAATGCGTAACCAGAAAGCAAACATTCATGAGCGTAACATCAATACACAGAGAATAGACACATAACTATGAAATTGAATCAAATCTTTCTCCTATTAATTCAAATATCAGTACATGGATGTTCTCTACACATTTCTCTGCATACTCTTTCTCTTCCTGATTCTGAATTATCAATTATGTTACAATGATACAATGAGGGTGTCTATATCCGTTTTCCCTGTTGGG
>JASDQU010710632.1:1511-12570 GCA_032191745.1 Picea mariana
TGGATGATTACGTGGATATCCAGACCGACAAGCAACAGGAACCAGGCGCCACCACCCGAGGCGAAGCTACAGAAGAGCCTCCCAGTACAGAACCGGTAAAGCAAAGAGCTAAACACGAGCTTGGCACAGAATCTACAGCGAAGGAAAATATGCACACAGGTCTGGGCTCTGACGAAAAAGCGAAATATTACAAGCTATGGGGAGATGGTACAGCGATCGTGGAAGAGGAGCCGTGGCCTGAAGACCTTCAAAGCACCAAGCAAGGCTACGCCTCCACAACTTAGGCCATGTGTCAGGTTCTCAGCTCATGTTGTCCAGCTACTAGTCTATGTGTCAAGTTCTTAGTTTGTCCATTTTTTAGACTATTTAGACATATCACTTTTTAAAAGATTTATGATTACGGCGTTGATGATGGGCTGGTTTCCCCTCTGTTGGGGCAGCCACATCAGCAACGACTAAACTGTCTATGTAACCGGCTCTTTTGCCTCTAGCAGGTTTCAATAAAATTTTCCCTTCTTACTGAAAAAAAAAAATATTAGAGGAGTAGGGGGGGACTCCAAATTTTCCTCCCTCAAATGTGTTTTCCAAAAAATTCATTCTGACATTGTCTTTGTCCAAGAGACTATTTGTACTGATGAAAAGGCTTGCGAGATTTTCTTAAAACTCTTCCCCGTGTGGGAGGTTTGTTCCACTAGTGCACTGGGGCACTCAGACAGACTTTGTTGTATATGGAATGCAATGGTGGCATTATTTAAATCCTGCAATACTTGTGCAGGTATCCTTCTGGAAGGCATATTAAAAGGGATAAATGTGGTGGTATATCTTCTAAATTGTTATGCTCCTTGCATAGATACAATGATTTTCTAGGATCGGGTTAAAGATTCCAACATTTTTTCTTGTAAGAACCTGATCATTGGAGGAGACCTCAATTTTACACTAAACTCAGTAGAATGTTGGGGACTAAATGCAAAGACAGATGCTTTGGCTGAATATTTTCTAGAGATCCTTACTCATTTCAAACTAACTGATATTTGCACGGGTAAACCATTGCCCACCTGGCGAAATGGCAGGAAAAGGGGACACCTATATCAATAAGAGATTAGACTCATTCCTTGTCTCGGAACATCTTCTGGAGATTTTCCACAGGTATAGATATTGGGTTAACCTTGTTGTGGTCTTGGATTAGTCTCCCGCCTGTTTACAATTAGACTCGGAGCGCTCCTTCAAAAAATATCCATTCAAATTCATTGTTTTTTGGTTAAAAGATCAGGATTTCTCTCAGCTAGTTCGAGATTTTTGGTCAAAGGATCTTGGGATGGAGGGGGAATTAGATTCTCTCAGACTTTGTAGGAAGTTAGCAGAGCTCAAAATTCTTACAGTGACTTGGGAAAAAAATAAAAATAAGATTTTACATTCTAAATTAAATCAAATCGAAGAGGTTATTGAGGACCTTCTCTCCACTGAATCTATGGTTGGTTTTCGGAGATACAAGTAAAGACATTAGCTCAGCTAGAAGCCCAAAAATATCGAATCCTGGCTATTCATGAAACCACTTGGAGACTTAAGAGCAGGGAATTGTGGATAAATGATGGAGATTTAAACAAAAAATATTTCCATTGTTTTGCTAACAACCGAAGGATTCATAACACTATATGGTATATTAAAGGGGAAAATAGTGTTTGGACCAGTGATCCGATGGAAATCCAAAGGGAGGGCGTCAAATACTTTTCAGACATTTTCAAAAAACTTGTTGATTCAAATATAACTCAGATGTTAAAGGTAATAAATCTCTTCCCTCGATATTGTTTTGAGGAATATGGGAAAGCCTTGTTCAAAGAGGTAACAACGGATGAAATTTTGGGGGTTTTGAAGGGATTCAAGAAAGATAAAAATCCTGGACCAGATGGATGGTCGATTGAATTTTACCTTGAATTCTTCGAGTTATTGAAAAATGATTTGGTGGAGATGATTGGAGAGATTAGGGTATCTGGAATTTTCCCTTCGATTCTAAATTCTACCTTCATTGCCATCATTCCAAAAGTTGGGAAGACGAAATCCTTTCATGATTTTAGACGTATTTCTTTGTGCAATCTCTGTTATAAGATCATGATGAATATTATTGCTAACATTCTTAAACCTATTCTGACTTTGATGTTAAGCCCTGAACAGTTTGGATTTCTCAAGGACATGAACATTATGGATGTGGTGGGTATCGCCCAAGAAGGACTGCATACTATTAAAAAAAAAGGGGGGCTCTTATCCTTAAATTAGATCTTGTCAAAGCATTTGATAGAGTAGATTGGACATTTCTTAGATTGATCCTTTTACAGGTGGGTGTCCCCTTTCAGGTTACGAATTGGATTTTAGCATGTGTATCTTATGCAAATTTCTCTATTCTCATAAATGGAAGTCCTTCCTGTTCATTTAAAGATGGCAAAGGCATTCGACAAGGTTTCCCTTTATCACCTATACGCTTTCTTCTAGTCATTGAAGGTCTTAGTCTACTTATAAAAAAAGCAACGGTTGATGGAAAAATTTCAGGATTAAAAATTTGTGTGGATCTCTTCCTCACATACTTATTATTTGTAGATGACATTCTCATATTTGGTACTGATAACATTCAGGAATGGTCAAAATTTTCATCTATCTCGCAGATTTTTTGTGAAGCATCGAGGATGCTTATAAGATCCCTAGAATCTTGTTTCTTATCGGTTGGAGTTGCTTTGGCTCATATTACTAATATTAAAGATTTATTTCCTTATTCAGTTAATAATTTGGATGTTGGTCTTAACTACTTCGGTTTCAAGTTAAAACCGACAAAATACTTCCACGATGACCGGATCTAGTTACTTTCTAGGATAAAGTACAAAATATATTCCTGGGGCTATAAGTATTTGTCGTTGGGCGGGAGGGTGTGCTTGATAAACTTGGTTCTTTGTGGTATACTTGTATTTTGGTGCTCCCTATTTTTTATGTCGGCTAGCATTCTCACGGAAATGTGCAGGATATTTTTCAAAATTCTCTAGGGTGGCTCAGTTGAAGTCTCTGGCAAATATCACCTGGAATATTGGGAGACTTTGTCCCTTCCAAAACTTCCAGGAGGTTGGGGTATTAAAAATTTGGAATGGTTTAATATTTCTCTACTATTAAAACTGGTGTGGAGTGGAGCTAGATCGGATGGTTTATGGGGATTGGTCTTGAGAAAAAAGTATTTGGGGAACTTGTCTATTATATAATGGATCAGGAATGACAAATATAAAAACTCTCATGGGTTTACTATTTGGAACAAATTCACTAAATATTTTGAACGGATTGGTCGGACTTTAGCATGGTATATTGGAGATGGAAAGCAGTTCAGGGTTGGTGTGGATCCATTTGTGGGTGTGGATGACACATTTCAACTTCCACAAGAACTAATCACACATCTAAATTGTTTGGGCATAAAGACTATTTATCAATGTAGTGGATTTCCTCATTATCCCCCAAAACAATTGGCTGGCTCTCTAGTGATACATTGGAACTTTGGGATGACTGGGCTCTGAAGTGGAACACCTTTATTGATGGAATTCAGAACACAGGCATCAGACTAACTAGCGAACCTGACGACCTGATCTGGATTGAAAACAAATTTGGTGCTGTTACTCTGGCTGATTTGTATAAAAAATATGTGTTTCTCACTTGTTTGATGAAGTCCCCTAGTGGTGAAGAATTATTTGAAAGCTCAGAATCCCTCCTAGAATTCAATAATTTGGATGGTTGGTTCTAAAAAAAAAGATTTTAACTTGGGAAAATATCAAAAAGCGGGGTTGGAGTGGACCCGGTATTTGCACTCTTTGCAAATTGAATGAGGAGAACTACCTCCACATCTTTGGGGACTGTACTTTTGCTATATCTGTGTGGTATAAATGTTGTTCATTGTTAAATATCAAACTTTTAAATTGGGATGGTGATTTAAATTCAAAATTAAAATGTTGGATCACGTACTGTAAGGATTATGATGCACTTCCTATCTTCTATTGGTGGTCTATTTGGAGGGCACGGAACCTGTGTATTTTTGAAGGAGAGATGTTAATGGTTGATAAGGTGGTGGGTCATATATTGATTACTTACTCTGCATATTACAAATTTCACTACCCGCCTCCTGATAGGATCGTTCGCAACATTTTCCGAGCTGCTGACAAGCTCTATGGATATTTTGATGGTGCAACACAGAACGAGAATTGTGGGGGAGGATTTTCCATTTATAGAGATTCCTCTTTTGTTTGTTTTGGTATTCGTGGTGGAGGAAAAGGCAGAAATACAAAGGCTGAACTGTTGAGTATTTGGACTCTTCTCATGTGGGCAAGGAAGTTGGGTATTCAGTGCATATCAATGATGGGGGAATTCCAAGATGATTATTGACTGGTTAAACTATCTTTGTGTCATAAAGAACATCACTCACACCCACCTTTGTGACAGGATCAGAGCTCTAGAAAAGACTTTTACTGAGATTGAATTTTGACATATCTATCGGGAATTGAACATTGTTGCGGACAAACTCTCAAAGGAGGTTCTGGGGTGGAAGGAAGGACTCTCATGGATCAAAGTATTGAAAGATGGAAAATTAATTTCCCACAGATTTTGTTACAGCTCTTAAAATTGTGGTTTTGAGAAAAACTAGTGAAAATACATGCTTCTTGATAGTTGATGGGTATTTTACCAATTGACTATATACATGCTTCTCATCGAACTATGTTAAATAGACTAAACGTCATAGGTTTTCACATGACACACTTTCCATCTTTTGAGACGAAAGTATAATAGTGATGTAATATTACTTTTCATTTCTTATAATAACAAAGTAATGTTTTTTTCATGTGAAAAAAATGGATAATGTTCCAATACTTACCTTTTATTTTTAACTTTTATTCATATTTCGTTATTATTTCGTTATTGCTCTAAATGAAAAAAATGTAACTTTTATCCAAATATTTGGTTATTGCTTTAAATAAACATTTTTATAGAATATTTGTATTAAATATATTATACAAATTAATTGAGAGAAAGTACCAATTATCACCAGTGAATTACATGGAGAATCATTAAATATAACAATTATATAATATATCAACCAAATTACAAGAATTACATATTATAAGAATGATATAAATGGATAAAGATATGATAATAGAAAAATAAAAGTATAAGAATTGCGTATATTAATAAAGTTATATGTTTGTGTGAGAGATTACTTCCTATTATTTTCAATATATTTATTATTTTTAAGATTGTTGTACATATTTTCACAATTATTATGTATTATATTTTTAACTATTTTAGGATTTATGTAATAAGATAATAAATATATTGCGATTGTTGTCCAAACTAAATTCATAATAAGCAAGTTACATAATGAATTCCAACATTGAGTATCATCATATGTATTGGATTGCTTTTAAGGTCATTGTACATTGTGTTTAACATCATTTATTTTTGCTAAGATATTTTTTTGTGCATTTTTACACTTTAAAAAATTTAAGCTTACGAAAAGTGATCTAAAATTGATCCTAAGGATTTTTTAATCCAAATTTTTTAAATCGAAAATTAGACAAAGTTTGGAAATCCAAATTTTTTAAATCGAAAATTAGACAAAATTTGAAATTAATAATCAACTTGAAGATACAAGACCAAAAGGCCTCAAGAAGGTGAAATGAATCCCATGTATGGCTTGTGTTCCAAGGCATCTCCATAAGAGAGGTTGCCTTGAAAGGAACAACAACAAAGGGAAAATTGAATCTTTAGAAGAAGAAGGGAAGTAAGGGGGGAGGAGATATTGAACAA
This sequence comes from Picea mariana, assembly GCA_032191745.1. NCBI lineage: Eukaryota > Viridiplantae > Streptophyta > Pinopsida > Pinales > Pinaceae > Picea > Picea mariana. The sequence continues at coordinate 7,332 of JASDQU010710632.1, forward strand.
GAATTATTCTTGAATATTGGAGGATGAGAAGCCAATGAGCATGCCCACACATGAGCAACACATTTTCCATGAGCTAAAGCCATCTACAAATATTTCCAGTGAGTAAACACACTAAAATATTATTAGATAGTGCATAGTTCCCCCTTGTAATAATATCCCAGCAATAATAAAATCCCAATGAATGTTGGTTTTCTCATTTGGTTTTCTACGGTAAAAAGGTCTTTATGTCTATGGTGCATGCTAGTTCTCTGTGGTTGATCAATATCTACATGCTTGTCTAGTTCTGGTTTAATTGATGCCTAAACATTGGGATCGACTAAGTGTGTTGATTCATTGTTTAAACATAATTTACAATGAATCTTGTGATTTCTTATTTGATGGGTTGTTTCGTTAAATCTACAACCAAATATCAATTATGTGATCATTGGTGTAATTATTTTCTTAGCTACAACACTATTCAATTGGTCTTATCATCAATAATACTTGTGTTATGCTTCATTAACCCATAGTAACATTATTATCAATTTAGTGAATCAAGGTATCTTTATAGTCAGAGATTGAAAGTAGAAGAAAAAGATAGATTTGTATTTCCCAATGATGGAATCAATGGGGATATACGGATAAATATTTAAAACAACCTCTAGTCGATATGCCAACATGAAGGTGTAGAGTTTTTGAGATACATGCACAAAAGATCTAGCTAACAGTGAAAAGTACACAACTTGCAAATGGTGTGAATAGAAGACAAAAAAATGGAGAAAAGAATGAAATAATTTATGTTATATATATTCCACACACAAAAGAGTGAATAATTTACAATAAATATAGGCTACAAGAGTAACTAATACACCACTGTAGAGATCTAGAGAGATCTAGACACTCACTGACAAACACTGGAGTGAACTATCAACTAGTCTTAGTTAACCAATCCATGCAATCATCAGTTAATTGATTCACATGTGTGGAAATGAGAGAAATACATGCAATTGTTGGTGATAAAACCGAGGTTTCCATGCATGAGTGACTTCCACTAGTCTAACTAAGTCTAACTAAGTGTAATTGACTCTAAATTGAAGAGGAACACATTAGTTTGTAGGGGAATATTATCTAGAGAGAATATTCTCATCTAAGGAAGTATTATAAACATTGGATTATCAACATTAGGAAAATAATTACCTAGGTGAGTGTAATATCTCCAACACCCCCTTGAGCACTACTAGGGTGTGAATGATGAATGGGTCTCAGAAACTAAGGTCATGTTAGGTACCCATTGTACAATGCTTCTAAGAATGAAACATTGAAAAGGCAAGGAAAGAAGGAAAACCTCATGGGAAAAACCCCCCCTCAAGGTACAATGCATAAGAAAAAGTGAGAAGGATCAAAAAGTAGTTGATAAGCAACTATGTCCTTCACTCCACGAAGACCTCACAAATGTGCAAGTTTTTGCTAGTTGAATATTTTGTTGAAGATGTAGATGTCTACACGGATCTGATGAAGTAGATGCACTAGTGAGATGACCACAGATATCTACTTTTTCTTTTTGTATGAAGAATATCCAAATGAAGTTTGGATGAAACTCTGGAAATCATGTGGTCGTTTTCGGAAAAATGTTGAAAAGTTCATGATTTTAAAATGTTCATAACTTCACTTCCTTGACTCCGTTTCGGATGAGTTTTTATTTAAATGGGAATTTTCTGAGAGGAATTGTAATATCCAATTTTTTTTCCAAATTCTACTAATAAAGTGTCAGAATTGAATATGATGTTTGCGTCCCCCTTTTTTTTTCCCGAGATGCATGCATGTGGTTCATGAGATGCATGCATGGCACATGAAAAAGTTTCTACATGTGATGCATGATATTCATGCATGATATATTCCATATACAATTAAAAAAACTAGTCTAAAATGGAGTATATATCATCTCCATTGAAAGGAACAAAAACATGTTCAAATACTTGTGTACAAGGCTCTTCAAACTGAGAGGCTTGATCTTCCGATGCATTTTCTATTGGATCTATATTGTCAACCTTCTACATGCAATCTTCATAATCTTCCTTATTCCCAAATAGTACCTCCAATCTAGTCCATAGTTCATTTGGAGTTGATTCTTGTGATTCATCTTCTACTTGACAATAAATTTCAGGAGAAATAGACAAGCAGATACGTCCTATGTCCATATTGTGTCTATTGAGAAAGTAATTTTCTCATTGGTGGAATCAGGATTTACTTCCATTGCCATGTTTATTTGGTATAAGCCTCTACTTCTAAGAAGAATTATAATATTTTGCTTCCACTCCAAATAGTTATGGGGCATGAAAATTATTTCCAGAGAATAATCCATCTTTTTTGTTGCTTTGTTCTGTCTTCGGTACCTGCAAAAGAGTGTTGGTGACGATCCTTGATAGCAGCCTATGGGATCTAATACCATGTATATTTTATGAGATACCTACACAAAAGATATAGCTAACAATGAAACATACACAACTTGCAAATGGTGTGAAGAGAAAACAAAAAATGGAGAAAACAATGAAAGAATGTCTATTATCTATATTCCACAAACAAAAGAGTGAATAATTTACAATATATATAGGCTACATGAGTAACTAATGCACCATAGTAGTGATCTAGAGAGATCTAGACACTCATTGACAGACACTAGAGTGAACTTCCACCTAGTCCTTGTTAATGGATCCATGCAATCATCAATTAACTGAGTCACATGTGTGGAACTGAGAGAAACACATGAAATTGTTGGTGATAAAACTTAGGTTTCCATGAATGAGTGACTTCCACTAGTCTAACTAAGTATAACTGAGTGTAAATGACTCCTAATTGAAGAGGAACACATTATTTTGTAGGGGAATATTCTCTAGAGAGAATATTGTCATCTAAGGAAGTGTTATCAACATTGGATTATCAACCTTAGGAAAATAATTTCCTAGGTGAGTGTGTAGTATCTCCAATAGAAGGAAATCACTCTTCCTAGGAAGGAGTGGTCTAACTAAAATGATTTGATGAATTATCGAATGGGAGAATAGTTTCATTCAACCAATCAAAGGAATACAATGCCAATTTGGAGATAGAATCGACCACCCACATTAGAGAATCGATCCAGGTAAGAAACAGACTTAGCTTGATTAGTCAACCCATTGGAGGAAAGAAAACCATTGGTGTTGGGAAAATTCAATCCACCAACAAGTAGGAATGATTATAATGGCTTTGTCCCTTGGAGAAGCATTCTATATAGTTGAAGGAATATTCAATTTACCTAAACATAAATGGTTTCTTCTTCATTCTTTAACCTTTCTTTTGGCACAACTATAACAAAATTAGTTTGGCTCTAGAAGAATCGATTGTGCATGGCCTTTGGATGGAGCCCATAACACTTGAATCTTTTTTTTTTCCACCTTGGTTTTCATACATAGTGATGATCCTAGTTCTTGTTTTGCTAGTGTTTTTGGCCTCATTACCTTGGGTGTTTACCTACATCCAATAGCATCGGGGTGCATGCACCCAAGGCATTGTCTAGGCTAAACATTATATATGTATGCTACATCCAGATCTCAGTCCAATTCAATCTCAAAATGGAATTTATAGGAGCAACGTGCATATAAAATGTTAAGTGTTGTGAGGGTACATTCCAATAATAGAGTTTATAATCAAATAATAAATATGAGATGCTAGCTTGAATAGTTATTTAAGTGTAATTGCAAGTAGTCAAGCTTGGAAATAGAAATTTAATTTCTATTGGAAATTCAAATTTGAACATATATATGTGTATTGAATGAATTATTTTTTTTTATTTTTAAGTTTTTAGCATAGTAGCATATCAATTCAGATAATACCAGGGGTTGGAACTTGGTTAGAATGGCCACAATGTCATAAGTAAACAAAACAAGCATCCCAGTAGTAAACTAGGTCTGAAGATAGACATTACTCAAAGAACAGATTGAAAATCACTACTTTAAAAATGATTTTGGGTGGGGTGATTGCATGGCCTCTAATTGTTTTCATTGAAAAGAATTTTAATTTTCCATACATATTAGTGTTGATGAAATAGACATACCATAAGACTATTTTTTTTTATCATATGGTATCAAACTGGTTGAATCCATGACCTTGAAGAAACTTTATAACTTTGAGGAGAAAATGGAGTGGGTAGCAAACCATTCCATCCTACTTGTAGAAGCTTAAAAGAGAAAATCTAAAGGGGTATTTCTGCCACCCAAAACTACACTAACACTTGGTGTTACACACCTATTTGTCACACTTAAGTGAGGGAGTGTTTGTCATGATCCCTAGACATGTTGGGGGAGAAATTTATCATATGAAGGTCGAAATACTATGTGCACATGTATTATTCATTTTTGTTGGAAAAAGGAAATTAATTTAGTGTGAGAATCCACCGCACTCTAGTTTCCTAATCTCAGGGAGAATTTGAGAGTCTCATGGATGGTTGAGATATTTTCTCAAATCAATATCCTAATTTGATGGATATTGAGAGATATTTCCTCCCTAAAATCCTTGAGAGATCTTTTCTCCCTAAAATCCTGGAGAAATATTTTCTCCCTAAAAATCTTGGAGATCCCAATTTAGTGGATCTAATGAGTGATCTTCTCCTTGGATTGTTGAGTTAGTTCTCAAATGGAGAATTATTTAAATTCCTTATGTGAGATCTTAGGGGAGGGGAATTCGAAATATCATACTTTTTATCTTGAGACATTTAAGAAGAGGAGAATTAATAGCATCATACCTATGATTATGTGAAATCCAAGGGGTTGGATAGGAGAGCTTGGAGAAGTCACTACAGTCTCAAACTTGAGATTTTAAGTGCTTCCATTTTTTTGGCTTTCCATTAATACATAACTTGTCCTATTCCTCTCATGTCTATGTGTTCAAGTGTATGCATGTCTATTGTTGTTAAATTCATCTTGGATAGATCTATTTTCACTTAACAATATAGTGTGGAAGAAGGAGGTCTCTCTTTGTTCTTTGCAGGTATTTTCTTGCACCTAGGAGCTTAGACATAAAGGTCAAATGTTGAAGAAGCGAGGAAAACCATCGTAAAAAGGTAAGTCATCCAACTCTTCCTTCTCATTCTAATTGTCGAAATAGGTCTAAGAGGAAAGTAGTTCACCATTTGTTTTCTTCTATCTTGAATCAAGACATTTGTTTTCTTCTATCTTGAATCAAGAGGTGTCTTGATCCAATGGGGATTTGGAACTGTGACATCCCCTAA
>JASDQU010710632.1:13060-27748 GCA_032191745.1 Picea mariana
AATATGAAGTGTGAGGCAGGGAGAACATTGGGAAAGAAGAAACCATTGTTGAAGAGGAGATTTCAAGTTCGCCCTCATGGATTCATGGTCAGGCTAGGGGGTGAGCCGGGTAAGTGATTTGGTTGCCCAGTTCTACGGTTGGGAGGAACGTGGTTGTTCCCTTTGTATTTCGTGCATTATTTCAAATATGTTATTCTGCCCCCTTCTCTAGCTGAGTGTTATAGGGTTAAATACTTGATAGAATGCATCTGTTAATTCTGAATAGCGATAATATTAGAACTCAAAATATTTAATGCATATTATTAAACTTAGGAACTACTAGAATGTTCCTATACTAGTTCCGAATGGATTACCTTTGTTACATCTTATTGTTGTTATATACTAATTCTGAATGGATTACCTATGTTGCATCTTAATGCTATTACATACTAATTCTGAATGGATTACCTTTGTCGCATCTTAATGCTGTTATATACTAATCCTGAAAGGATTACCTTTGTCGCATCTTAATGATGTTATATACTAGTTCTAAATGGATTATCTTTGTTGCACCCTATTTATGTTATGAATACTAACGTCCGTAAGTTTACTAGTTGAAAGGATAAGCCTGGTCAAACTCCAGGAAGAATAAATTATGTAAATTGGATTCCTGCTATGAACAGGAAAAAACCCCACGAATAAATTGTATTGCAGGTTGGAGTTACCTGTGTATGCAATGCAAGTGTGAATTAAATAATGTATACATATATATGTATGGTCGTATACTTACTATTTGGTATACAAAAGTATGAGAGGAAGTATAGAATTTGGATAAGATTCTTCCATGTACAAACTAAACAGTCGCAATTATTAGGAGATAACTGTAATCGTATTTAACGGAGACTTATAGGACGATTTGGTCTATGGGACCACAAATCAAATTATGAGAATCAAATTTTGGAGTAAATCGGCTAATACTGATAAAATTACCAGAACTAATCATGAGAGGCACGAAGGCCCAAGGAAATAAAAGGGAATCCTGAAACTTCACATGATTTACACATAGTGTTGAATAAATTGATAACTATGTAAACAATAGCATAATCACCTAGAAATCAAAGAGGAAAGCCTTTGATATGATCACAGGATAGGCGCAGATCGAATTTATTTACTATCATTCTTTCTGAAGTCAATTACAAGTGAGATACACACACAGTCGACAATAGCCGAGCTCCTTTATTCAATTCAAAATCCTAATTTTGAGGAAGCCAGCATGGCGTTAAATAATATAAACCGATGAAAGAAACAGTATGCTATTATAGGTAAGTAGGAGGGAAATCCTGAAATTCTTTTGCGAAATATATTACATATCTCATCCAATTTTGAAACAAATAAATACCCCTTACTGTGTTGTTTCCAATGATAGGAAATACTACCCCAAGACGGGTTAGTCTTACGACATTGAAACCAGAACAAAAACTACAATGTTAATAAAAAGATTGGAAAAGGACCATGCCCTTCCTCTAGAACCAAAATGATGAGACGAAGAGGGTTACAGGAATGGAACCCAAATACCTTGGTTGCCAAGGATGGACGTGGATATCCGAAACTGTACACTGGCGAGAACTCTGCAAAAATATACCATCGAAACATTAGAACTATACGACAAGAAGATGAATGAATGTATCCACAGAATATCACTTAACAGATCCTGTACTTATCTTGGAATTGCCGAGGGTGTGCTCCATTTCCCAGTAGTGGCCATCCCAAAACCGAACGGGGAGGAGCAATCTTGAGTAAACTAATGGGTACCCTTGCATCAAACAGGGCCCCATCTTTAGTTCAATATCCAGTTCTAGAAAAAGGTTCTGCAAGAAAATACGACTTTCGTAAATAAAATAACAATTCCAACACCAAACCTCGAAAATACTAAACAGTGGATGAATATACTCTAGTTACTGAGGTACAAACGAAGCCAGAGATTTTTACTAGACAGGATCCTCATGAGGAATTAAAATAAAAAACAGTTAATATGAAAATACCTAAATTTTAATACGAAATCGGTTCTCAAGTTAACAAAAGAAAAGATTTAATAACAGACTGTGGTAAGACATTACAGGATCCGTAAGTAATTGTCAGTTCAAATCAAGATCTAGATAATGAATCTATGAAGGGGTATACGTGAAAGAACTCTTAGAGATGGACAAACAAAGCTAGGGTGGAAAAGCATTTCTCAATACCATTCGTAGAAAACCCACCACGACAAGTAATTAGAGTCTACAAATGGAAGTTCATTCAGTATGGACAAGGATACACTGCAATAATAGGAATTCCCATCCTCATACATTTAATCTCTGGAATTCGGGAAAGGTCTCGCGAAAACGCAATACCAAATTGATGATATAGAGATAGTCAAAGAGAGCGGTACGAGTAATCCCTAAAGGAAAACTACTTACGAAGCACTAGGAAAGCATAAGAATGAGGCACCAAGCCCTTCAGACTACCCTGAACAGAGGACGGTTCGGTAATGGAAAACTAATTATCAGGAGAGAGGAAAATTCCCGAACCCTTCTCCCTGATATTTGGCAATGAGGGAATAGTTACCCACAGTCAGAAATAATCACTACGACATGTAGGTCAATCCATGGTGATTACAAAGGAAGGAGAACTCGATCACTAATCCACGACTAGAGATGTTGAAATAAGATGAGAACTTACCAGTTGGTTAGACAGAGATGCTACTTCCTTCAGAGGAAATCTTCTCAGTTGTTTCCCTTCTCCAAGGAGTCAGCATCATAGAGCTAGGTACTGGAGGACCTCCCCACGACAAAAATAAAATTTCAGTAAACTAGAAAGCCCTTTCCTCGAAGAATAAAGGTTGTTGGTACAAAAGGCCAGGTGATGAGATAGACTTGGCACGCCCTTATTGGATAACATGTCAGGTGATCGCCTCGACGTTAGCATACACCCTACCCCTTTTAATGCCCTCGCTAGGATTAAATGCTCGTCGGACCTACCTCTCCTTTGGTATTCAATGGGCTATAGATTAAGGAAGTGCCTATGCGACTCCTGGAAAACCTTTAACCCCAAAGTACAATGAATGGAGTTAATACAATGTTCAGTTAATGCTACAGTTTGGACAGGTGGAACCGAGTGGGATTGCTAAAACGGGCACAGGGTTATAGTAGATTCATACTCTGAGTTTACCCGGAAGGCCTTACCTAACCACTAACCCTTATCCAGATGATTTTAAATTAAAGTGGTATGATTACATTATATTAAAACATTTCATAGAGGAGTATAATCTAACTCTCTACTTTTACCTAAGTCCATTTGATTGTTCTTGGCATGGATATGTGTATAGTTTAATGTAGGAGGCTTAGGCCAGAAATCCCAAAATCATTGTAGTTTAAGCCTATGGTAATGGTTATAGGTGCACATAGATAGGAAATTAATTATGATCACAGGACTTTAAATAAACTTGAAAAAATGGAGTAGGTGTTTCTTATAGCGTCGATTTGGAAACTTTAAAGTTGGGTGTTAATGTCAGTCGACGACAGTAAGGGCTCTAGAAAAACCTTCAGAATCAAGCAATATAATAGAAATCCTACCTCTCTTGAGTATCGAAGCTATTCATTAATGAATGTATAAACAAAAAGGATTTTTTTTTTGTATTTGGCATATTTGAGGTTTATTACAGGAACTTTACCATAACACAACATTGGTGACTTCACTGAGGAGAGTTTTCATTATTCTTTCCTTGGTATCTTCTATCCTTTTGAGTCTTTCTTGCTACATGATCTTTTTGGTTTTGATGCTTATTATTTGATCTCTCTCCTTCCCATATCATCGTTGGGAAGCTCTCTAAGCCAAATATATGAACCTATCTTAGATATGGGTAAAGATTGAGTTTTTAAACCACTTTACAAGCTTCATCTCCCCCCATAAGGGAACACGAGGAGATAATACCCTATTCATCGCCCCCCCATAGTGTCTTAGGGAGTGATAGTTTCTCTGTCCACATGGTTACATGAGCGATAGGATTTGTTTTGAGTGAATTTGGAGCTTTTTTTACCTCTATTTTGTCAGATTTTTGTTTTAAGCCTCTTCTTTCTATATAAGGCTTTGATTTCTTAGAATCTAATGGTTATCATTGGATTAATCCTCTTTGAGTCTCTTTTTCTTTTCTATTTTGTTTGAATGCACATCACCATCTTGGGTTAATTGTGATCCTTAGATTGTGTCTTTGGCATCTTAGCTTGAAGGTCACTTGATGTTGATCTATAATGTTATGAACTTTGTTCCAAAGTTCTGAAACTAATCTTTTTACTTTCCATTCAAATCTCTTTTTCGAATTGAAAATTGCACTCATGTTTTGGGCTTTTTTTATTTATTTATGACTTATTATAAAATTGGTTTATTGTCTTGAGTGGAAAGTATTGAGAGATTTCTTTCATTTGAGTTTTTTTTATGCTTGTCGACCTACTTGACTGCATTTTTTGGTTTGCATTCTTTTTTTTTTTGATCCTTTGCGTTTGAATTTAGTTATTTTCATCTCATTTGAAAGAAAGAAAACAAAATAAGTTTCATTAAAAAAATTAATTGCATTTGAAAGCATTGGAAAACCAAAAAGTGAATGCATTCTAGTTAGTGGGTGGGGAATTTTTTATCTTGCATTTTAAAGCGAAGTAGTTAATGTTTCTTGAATTTTACACATGTTTCTTTGCTTGAGACCTCTTGCTCCTTTCTATATATAGGATTCATCGAAACTAAAGATTGCATTCCATTCATTCTTTCTTTTGAAGTGTTCTTGGAGTTAGAGTGATAACACCATATAGTCCACTTCCATTTACCCTTTTGAGTAACAATAACCATAAAAATAAAAAGGTACCTAATCTAAAATCAACTAGACTTTTTATTTATTATAAAATGATCACAATTCTAGATTGTAGAGTCGTGGTTGTAGGGTGGAGAGTAAATTCTCCAAGGCCACTAAAAAAAAACTAGGAACACTAATGAGCGAAAATCCATTAGTAACGTGAAGTGTTTGTTGGAAAATATCCTCTAAAAAAAATTCAAGTGGTAGGAGAAGTCAAGAAGATTTCATGGACCTGTCCCCAACACTCTCTCTCGATGGGGTTATGCAAGTCAAGGGGATAATATTAGTAGTGGAAAGTCCTCGAGGTGACACCACTATCTGAGTTTCTTTGATTCTAATACATTTGTCTTACATTCCCTTCCCATTCGCAGAAGCCCTCTCCCAGGATCGTTCCTCCCAACCACCAAACATGAAGTGGTAGCCCTAGTTGCTTTTCCTAGGTTACCTTCCTAGGTCATTATAGTCGTGGTATTGTCATTACCTGAGACAGATGTACAACACACGATTTTGGCTCCTTAGGAGGGTACTTGGTTGCATATGGTACTTGCACCTCTAGAAGTACGTTAAGAAATAGTTGTGGGTAACTGATTCTCATTTCTTCCTTGTTGACCTCATCTCCAATATATGGAGGATCCTTACCTCCTTTATCTTTGTTACAAGATAATTGGTTTCTTTCTCTTATCTTATAGGAACTTTGGTAGTGTGTGATATTTTATTTAGAAGAACCTAGGTTGAGTCTGTGTCTATGGCAATAGTTACGAAGTCTGCCAATCAAGGAATCCCTTTGCATGGGGATCCTCCTCCTTTTCCTTGTTTTGGAAATATTGGTCTTCCTTACATTTTCACATTGAGTCTTCTCGGATTCACTATAGGGTTACTAGTATGGTTTTTTTCCACTCTGGTGATCTCAAATGCCCCCATTGCCTTGAATGCAATCCCTCCACCTCAATAACATCAACCTCTTGTTGACCCTTTTCCTTCTTTACCTATTGGTTATTCTTCTCCTTCCTCGTCCATGCCTGGTGAAAGGCGTGATGCTAGTAACTAGAAGGATAAGAAGGAGAAGAAAAGGAAGAACAAGAAGAAGAAAAATAAGCAAAGGGGAAATCAACCAACCACTGTTATCATGTTGGGAGTGTTGATAATGTTGAGAATCCTAAGAACATAGGTCACAAACCCAAGTTCCCTTGCAGGCTTTGTAAGGGTGATCACCTTATTAACCATTTCCCTGGTATTCTGAAGGTTTTAGAAGTGTGGTCTCATGGTTCCCAACAACCCGTGTCACTAGCCTTTGTAGGTGATGTTAGTGACAATCCATCGACCAATGATGATAAGGTTGGGGGTAAAAAGGGTAAAGTCAAGTTTTCTTGTAAGTTATGCAACAAAAATAATTGTACTTACCAATTCCCTTGTATAGAGGAGGCTTCACAATTGTTGGAAGACAATTTAGTTTCCCTGAAACAACCTTTAGTTGCTTCCCAATAGTCCTCCCCTACCCAATCTCTAGTTGATGAAGTGGTCAATATGATTCCATATTCGGTTGACCCCACTCTTCCCTCAGAGAGTGAATTGAATACCATTGATGTTTTCTTTTTCAATTCATATTTTTTTAGACAAGGGGACATCCCATCCATTTCAACGGAACCCCCTCCAAGTACTAAGGCCATTTCCTTTGATTGGAATAGTCTAGAAGAACCTCGTTTTCCTTCAAGTATCTATTTCCATATAATTGTGCAAGTTGTTGATAAGTACATATATCAAACTATCGTATATGAAAGGACCTCTATGTGTATTTTATCCTCAACATCTTAGAAAGCTTTAGGTTCTCCGAAGCTTGTGTCAGCCACTAATCATCTACTGGATTTTAATAGAAGACGTAGTGAACCTTTATGGATCCGTGCTCCATTTCCCATCACCTTAGGAGAGAAAATTGGTTGTATTGATGTCATGGTAGTCCAAGGCCCCTTGGATTTTAATTTTCTCCTTGGGAGGGACTATGTCTATGCTATGAAAGCTATAGTGTCCACACTCTTTTGAGTGATGTATTTTCCCCATTATGGGAGCATAGTGACCATCGATCATCTTTCGTTTGTTAGTCCTAATCATTGTATGACTTCTAACCATCTAACTTCCTTGAATTTTCCTTACATTCAAGTGGTTTCTCCCCCACCACGGGTCAATTATGTGGCATTATCTCCCATGCCTTCAATTTCTAATGGGAAGGTGCCTCTCATTGTATGCTCATATTCTTCTTTTTTTGTTCTGAAAGTTGACATGGTAACTCCCTTGCTAGGGACATTGAAGCCTGTTCTCCCCCATTCTGATCAGAGTGAGTCTCTTGACATGTATTCCTTCCAAAGAATTATTCTTCTATCTAATGAAGGCCTCTTGGAAGCCATGGTTAAGGTTAATGAGAATAGTTCATTGTCTATGTCAAGATCGTTAAAAAATGAAACAGACCCACATGAGAATAGTTTTCTCTTTGTTTCAAGTTCGTTAAAAAATGAAATAGATACCCATGAGAATAGTTCATTTTTTATGTCAAGCCCATTAAAAAATGAAACAGATATCCATGAGCATAGTTCTCTTTTTGTGTCAAGATCGTTAAAAAATGAAATAGATCCCCCTCCAATTAAGTCGATTCTTCCGCTAGATCTCGTACCTAAACCTTCATTCATATGCCTATATCAGTTGATCCTGTTTATTCCTCCCTCTCTAGTGAACATATTCATATTAGTAGCTAGGATTCATTTCAAGTGCAGAAGAAGAGTCAATGGACGAAATGAATCTTAGGGGGCATGTCTCTGACCTCTAAACATCATATTGGATTTAAATTGCTAGATTTTGTCGGTCATGCTAGGAGAAAAGTACCAACCTATGGACATCATGTTGGGAAGAAAACCCGCTAATGGGTATCACCCAAACACAATTTCATTATAGGCTTCAAGCTCGTTTAAAAATAAAACCAACGCTGAGCAAAGTTTCATTTTTAGTTTCAAGCTCGTATAAAAATGAAACCAACCTCAAGAATCATTTTATACTCTGTTTCAAGATTGTGTAAAAATGAAACCAACCCCAAGCATAGTTTTATCCTCTTTTTCAAGCACGTGTAAAAATGAAACCAACCCCGAGCACAATTGTATCCTCTGTTTCAAGCTCATGTTAAAACGAAACCAACCTCGAGCACAATTTTATCCTTTGTTTCAATCTCATTTAAAAATGAAACCAACCTTGACCATAGTTTCATTCTTTGTTCCAAGCTCGTGTAAAAATGAAGCAGAGACCCCAAGAATAGTTCATTATTTGTTTCAAGATCATGTAAAAATGAAGAAAACACTTTGAGCACAGTTTCATTCTCTGTTTCATGCTCATTAAAAAATGAACTCTTTGGAGTCTCCTTTAAGCTCTTTTTAGACTCTCTAAACATGAAAAGAGTGTCAAGTGAACTTGTTTCATTTCACACATGTTAAAAGGATTTGAAAGAGTGTCTATTCGGTGTAAGTTTAACCCTTTTTCGAACTGGATGAACTACTTATGAAAAAGGAATACTCTAGTCAACCTTGACTAGAAGAGTTCTCCCTTGTATTGTTTTATACTTTTTCGATCTCGAGAGACTAAATTTATGAAAAATAAAAACCTTAGTGTCTTCTTTAAGTTCTTTTCAGACTCTCTAAACATGAAAAGACCACGAGTTTATCTTCTCTGGGATCATAAAATTATACAGTAAAGGACCCATATGGGACCGAACTCCTCCTTATTTAGGTTCGTTAAACATGTGATGAGGGACTAATCAAAGATTAACTAAAATGAGCATCTATTATCCTCCTCAATATCGTTAAAAAAAAAGTAGGTACTCATCGTTCATGGTGGGAGGAAATTTTGAGAGAATTGGTTCAAATTTTGGAAAGCATTATGGAAGGCATTTGTTGTCGCCCTTGAACATGGCACTTGTTTGTGTCTTGTCTTACAATTTGGTAATCTGCTTGTCTCTGAGTCATACCAATCCCATGAGTCATCATATTCCTTCGGCTCACCCAAAGAGTTCCCAAGTCATCATCGCACTATGTTTTGGTCTATCTCTCAATCGAGTCAATGCTGCCAAGTCTTTTGTCATGCCTCACAATGTTCAAGGGAAGTTTTAACCCAAATCAAATATTCTGTAGTATTACCAATGTTCATCCTTGTGTCAGTATGTACTCATTTAATACATTATCTTACATCATTTTCTTATGTTAGTTTTGTGTCAATGATGGGGGAAACATCATGGCCCTCCTTCGACAAGTCTATTCATGTCAACTTCAACACATTATCCAGTAATTAGGCTTAGAAACTAGTTAGTACCTTGGGACCTACATGTCGCAATGGCAGACCTCCATTCTTTAGATAGTAGGTTTACATCATTGAGCTCTAATCAAATTATACTGTGAATGTTCAACTTCAGATCATCTGTTCACATTCGTTGGAATGAACTAGGGTACCTTGGGATTTAGTGTCATCATTGTCGATTTCCCTCACACTGGTTAACAATATGCATCAATGGTCGATAATCAAGTGGTTTCTACCATGTTCGATATTAGGACATCTATTTACATGGCCATATTCGTACCATTTCTGGATCGAGACGAAGACCCTGGAAACTCCTCAAACACCCAGGTTTCCATGGAGATTATTTGACTACTTAGAATAATCTAGTATGGTCATCATGATAGTGATCTCAATGATATATATGTTGTCACATATATACACTTTGTATTGGTCCATGGCTATGCTATTTTCATATTGTAGCTCCACTGTGTATTATTCTGTGGTTACAACATGATCATGTCATGGAAGTTGTGGATCCACATTGTATTTTGGTGGCCATATCCTTAGTCAATACTTTCATGGATCCGCAGTGTATTAGTCGGTGGCCATGCTTTGATTCAAGTGAATTTTGAGCATGGGTAAGCATGCCTCGAGCATGATAAGTATATATTGTTTTATGTTTCCTTGTAGCTTCCACCGAACTCTCTTATTCTAGCTCCCTTTGCACACATATTTTTAAAGTGTTTTGTTCATCATCTTTTCTTCTAACCTCACACTTTAGGGGGCATATGCTACACACCTATTTGTCACACTTAAGTGAGGGATTTATTGTCATGATCCCAAGACATGTTAGGGGAGAAATTTGTCATATAATGGTCAAAATACTATGTGCACGTGTATTATTAATTTTTATTGGAAAAGGGAAATTAATTTAGTTTGAGAATCCACTTCACATCGAGTTTCCTAATCTCAAGGAGAAGTTGAGTCTCATGGATGTTTGAGGGATTTTCTCAAACCAATATCCTAATTTGATGGATCTTGAGAGATATTTTCTCCCTAAAATTCTTGAGAGATATTTCCTCCCTAAAATCCTTGAGAGATAGTTTCTCCCTAAAATTATTAGATATCCCAATTTAGTGGATCTAGTGAGTGATCTTCTCCTTGGATTGTTGAGTTAGTTCTCAAATAAAAAATTATTTAAATTCCTTATGTGAGAGCTTAGGGGGGGAACTTGGGAATAGCATACTTCTGATCTTGAGACATTCAAGAAGAGGATAATTAAGAACATGATACATATGATTGTGTGAGATCCAAGGGGCTGGATAGGAGATCTTGGATAATTTGTTGCAACATCAAACTTGAGATTGTAAGTGCTTCCATTTTTTTGGCTTTCCATTAATACATTACTTGGCCTATTCCTCTCATGTCTATGCATTCAATTGTATGCATGTCTATTGTTGTTAAATACATCATAGATAGATCTATTTTCACTTAACAATATAGTGTGGAAGAAGGAGGTTTATCTTTGTTATTTTCATGTCTTTTCTTGTGCCTAGGAGCTTGGGCATCAAGGTGAAAGGATGAAGCAGCAAGGACAACCGTTGTAAAAAGGCAAGTCATCTATCTCTTCCTTCTCATTATAATTTTTGAAATATGTCTAAGAGGAAAGTAGTTCATCATTTTTTTTCTTTTGTCTTGGATCAAGAGGGGTCTTGATCCAAGGGGGGGTTTTACCTATCCACGAGGGGGACTTTACCATAAAACTTGGGGTACAAAGCAAGCAAGTTAACTAGCACAAAGAGAGTACCATTCAAAATAAGGGAGAAGAGGACTCACATGTTATTTTTATTTCCTCACATAGAGAACCAAATCAATAGATATTTGACATCAAGAGGAAGCAAATATGGAGCAGCAACAACGTCAAAGGATTGTACAAAAGACCGGTGAGGTAAAGAGATAGCCACTACTTGCCCATGGTTATGAAGACAATTTTGGAAGCATTACAAATTGTCTAAAGAATTACAAAAGGAGATTTTAAGAACAATCATGAATGAGTGAATCCCATTGCTTGATGTATTCCTCATATATGTAAAAGTGCCAAGATCCATTACAGAGTGTGTTGGAAAAGGAAAAGCACATGACATGTGTTGGATCTCCAAGTTTAAGCTTTTAAGGACCAAAATCCTATCAATGGAGATGTATAATTCAAAATGGATCCAAAATATTTCCTCATGAATCCAAACTTTGTAAATTAAAAAATAGGAAAAATTTGAATTCAACAACCTTGAATTTAATATAGAAGGAAAAAAGGCCTCGAGAAGGAGCAACAAATCACCTTAATGGTTGGTCTTCCAAGGAGAGTCCATAAGAGAGGTTGTGTTTCTTGTTGAAAGGGCCAACAACAAGAGATAATTAAAACTTAAGAAGAAGAAGGGTAGTAGTAGTAGAGTAGGAGAGCTCGAAGAGGATTTTTTTTCTTGAAGATCAAAGGACAATAAATCAATGAGCCTAATCACTTATGAGAAAAATATTATCCATGACTTGAATCCATTTGTAGATATTTGTAGTGAGTAAACACAACAAAATCTCATTTGAGAGTGCATAGTTCCCCATTGTAATAATATCCTGAGCAATAATCAAATCCAAATTAATGGCACTTTTCCCATTTGGGTTTCTAGGGTAAAAAATATATATGTCTATGGTGCATGCTAATTCTTTATGCTAAAAAATCTATCTATCTATGGTGCATGCTAATGCTAATAGTTATGTTCTTGTTTAGTTTTAGTATAAATGATTCTTGAGCATTAGAATCACCTAAGTTTATTCATCTTTCCTTAACTTGTTATTTTGGCACTGCTATCATAGAATGGATTTAGCTCTAAAATAATTGATTGAGCATGACCTTTGAATGGAGCCCATAACACTTAAATCATTTTGTATTGCACATTGGTTTGCATATAGAGGGATATTCCTAGTACTTGGTTCGTTTGGGTTTTTAACCTTATTGCCTTGGATATTTACCTACATTCAGTTGCATAAGGGTGTATGCACCCAAGGCATTATCCAAGTTGAGTATTGTATACTTATGATACAACCAATTCTTAATCTTATTCAAACTCAAAATGGAATGTATAGGAGCAATGTGCACACATAGTGTTATGTGTTGTGAGGGCACATTCCAATAACAAGGTTTTCAATCAGCCAATAGACCTATCACTACCATTTAATTTTCATTGCAATTAGTGAAGCTTAAAAATACAATTTTAATTTATATTTGCAATTTGAATTTGAACATATAAATATGTACTTAACACATTAGTTGTTTGAGTTTTCATTTCTGCACATCAAAGGGGTAGAGTAGCATATCTATTTAGCCAATACACAATATTGGAACTTGGTTGGATTGGCCTCGACAACATAACTAAACAATCCAAACAGCTTGGTAGTAAACCTAATTTGAAGATAGGAATTACTAAAGAAGAGAGTTGGCATCATTACCTTGAAATCAATTTTAGGCAAGGTGACTACATTCACCTTTGATCGTTTCAATTGCAAAGAATTTTAATTTTCCATAGAGATCCTTGTTGGTGAAACATGCAAGCCATAATCGTATTGTTACTAGGTCACAAAGTGTCTATTATGTATTTTTTCTTTTTTTAATAACAGATTTGATATCAACATTGTCTATATATCATAGACATTGTTAAAGTCATCATGGTTCATAATGTTTATATATCATAAGTCCATTCCTATGTACCTAAGATGATCCATCTTACCCTCGTAGCTATCTACCTAAAATGTAGAAAGTGGCTCTCATCATTAAAAGGACTAGCATATCACTTGGTAAGACTTCAACTCTACCCAAGTATACTCTACCATTGACAATTTGCAAAATCATAATTATCATGCCTTAGTAAATTTAGTGTGTAATATTTGTGTACATAAAATCATAGAAAATAAATTATAAATATTATATCATGACCAATTCTAGATAGTATTGAAAAATAAGAAAACACAATTGAATCAAATAAACAGAATACTCATAGAAATAAGTCATTTTTATTATTGTAAATCTTCATGAATGAAACCACAAAACTAAAAAAATTATTTCATGATTTATAATCTTAACCTTTATAAATAAAAAACATTGATTTTCTTTAAATTCAATTTCATACAAGCTTTTCACCAACTAATAGAGTATAGACACTTAACTTTCCATATTTTTCAGTTCTTAGCATTAAATCCAACAACAAATTACAAGATGAAGATTTAAGTGATTCATTGAATTTCAAAATCCTAATACATTTCTAGTTTTGAGTTATTTTGCATATATATATATATATATAAAATCAGTTATTCCATTTAATATTTATTTTTAAAGTTATTTGAAAAAAAAATAAAAAATAAAAACTATTAGTAGACAATTTGTTCCACTTGGAGTTGATGATCCTGAATAACATTCTTTTAAAAATTAAAAAAAAATAAAAATATATATTAATTAACATTTTTTACATCATTGTATTTTTTAAGTTAATATATTGTTAAATAAAAAAATATTACCAAATATATTCATAAATTTATGGGATTTCTGTGTTTCTATTAGTGGGTACTTCATTTAAGAAGAACACCTTGAAACAAACAAAGCCTAAATGCCAAGGGCAATTACATTATATATACCATTAAAATAAGAACCTAGAAATATAAAACGTACAACTATATTTAGTAATAGTGTAAACATAATAAATATATATTATTTGATTCATTTTAATTTTTTTATTAAATGGTAATTTTAATAATAAATCAAATCCTTAATGCCATCATGACATGATTACATTCTCAGAGACTTTCAATAATTTAACACTAAATAATTAAAATAGATGTATAAAATAGTACGGGTTTGGTGAAAGTAGTCCATTATCGGTTACTATTTTTCTTCTGTATCATATCATTCATTCATTGAGCTTTTGTAGACAGCCCTGAGCCACTGCTTCACTTCCCTGACGAACAATTAAATTAAAAAATAAATGCTTTTAGACGGTTGTATATGTCAAATGAAAAACCGAACTGCACTATGAATAAATAAAAAGGAATTAGGTTAAACGGTTAAGAAATTAGGTTTTTTAGGGGACATTTGTCTAAAATCCATTAGAAATTATTAAATTTTTAGATTTAAATGATTATTTTTATGAGTGTGTTAATAGTTTTTTAGTGTGATGAATATATTTCTACATTAAAAATAGATTTTGAACAACAAAAACTATGATTCCTATAATTATACCACCTGATTCCAACTAAAATACCATTTTGTAAAATAGCTGGACAACACCAATAAAAATAAAAGATAATATCATTCAGTATTCTACAAATTACCAGTAACATGATGGCTGACAAGAGAACATTATAACCGAATTAAAATAGCGTTCCAGGCCCATTTGTTTATGTTAACTATTTTCTACTGTATATATAATATATTTTTCGATGAGCCTTTTGTATACAAATTGGTAATAATTTTGGGAGTAGAGAGT